>JACXGJ010006273.1:0-35102 GCA_016801105.1 Esox niger
TCCATCCCATCTCCGGTAGGTAGAGAGTGACAGGAGGGAGAGGAACAGTGTTGTGTGTCTCTGTCCATCCCATCTCCGGTAGGTAGAGAGTGACAGGAGGGAGAGGAACAGTGTTGTGTGTCTCTGTCCATCCCATCTCCGGTAGGTAGAGAGTGACAGGAGGGAGAGGAACAGTGTTGTGTGTCGTGTACTTCGGTACCATATGTATATAATGGTTGAGAACGCATTTGAAATGTTTGGACTTGTACAACACCATTGCCATTTTATGTTTCACACTGTGTACAGTCAGAATGGATATGACTCCCCAGAGAGAAACTACCAGTCGCTGAGAACTGCCTAAAGACACACACACAGAATTCCAGAGTGGAAGTGCGTGTATGTGTGTGTGTCTGTGTGAGTCTGTGTGTGCGTGCGGGTGGTTAGTGTGTGTGTGTGTGTGTGTGTGTGTAAGTCACCTTGGTCTGATTGTGCATGCTGACACTTCAGAAAAGTGAATTGATGTGGGGTTCGCGGAGTACCCCGATGAACCGCTCATCAGACGGACCCAAACATTTAAATCCTTAACCATCGCACGTCTCTACGTGGCCTTAAGGAGGGCTGTAAAAAATAATGAGCCATCTTAACCTTGAGGTCGTTGTGAGGACTTAAAAAACAGCCACCTCAAGTGAATAAATTGCCTCTCATTCACTCTGAGTGGTGAAATATCTAGCAAATAGGGTGCATTTGAGACCCAGGAATATTCTTTAATCCCAATCATTGCTGTGGTTAGCAAGCAAGCAAACACATTTATTTGTATAGTAGAATTCATACATAGAAGCAATTCAATGTGCTTTACAGTGAAATAAATATTTGTCAGATCCTTACAATTTTCGACCCACATGTGTCTGCCTTAAACAGAAATCCTTGTTAAAAACATGTTTTAAGGGTGTAATTTTCCTCAGCTATCTTGGGTGAAGTTGGGTTGTCGTCGTAAAAACCCGCGGAACACTAACGTTGTTCTGGAACCTTGAGACCGGTCTCCATGGAAACAACAGAACATTGGAACATTTACAATTAGAGGAACTGTCGAAGAGAGAAAGTTAACAGTGACCCATGCCACCTGCCCATGGGCCAGTCATAATGGATGGCTATTCTTTGAAGAGAGGAAAGGAGAGAGGGAAGAAAGTGAGAGTAGGAGAGAGATGAAGACATTTTCAGGGATGGGAGAGGGCATCTCAAAATCCCTCTCTCACTCTCAAATCTGACCCACTCTCTCTTTTTCTCCCTCCCCATTTCTCTGTCTTCCTCTCCTTCTTTCCTCTCTCCATCTGCTATCTTCCCAGATCTAATGATCGGGGTGTCCTACGGGACACACATTCACTCACCTCTCCTGCTGAACAATTAGCCGGACATTTTTACACATGATGACATCTGCACTCCCTTCACTCTCTTCTGTGATGGGAATGACCCAAAACAAGACCACCTGCATGTAAACATCACAGAAGTGGAACACAGTGTGTGTGTGTGTGTGTGTGTGTGTGTGTGTGTGTGTGCGTGTGTGCGTGCGTGTGCGTGGTGCTGAATATTTTCACATCATCACCGTTTGATTATTTATTAATGACAGGGAATCGGTTATTGCTTGTTCCCACGGTGATGTATTAGATTGTCACCGCTAGCAGAGTGAGTACACTCTTAAGCAGCGCCCTGTTTCACCACCCTCTCTCCTGAATCAATCTGGAATGTTCTTTCACCCGAGACGGGGGGACTGTTAATCGTCACGGGCACTTTCCATGTGTGTAATTCTACTGATCTAGATCTAGATGGTAAAGAGTGTTGAAGGATATATTTCACTAGCGTACAAGTGTAAAAGGAGATGTTAGGAGCAGCACTGTCATCAGTAGTGTAGCCATGTTATTAACATCTGACAGTGACACTGTCATTGTTGCCATACTCATGATATGAACACTGTGTTGTGTGTTAATCGGCATGATCGTAAACCCCCTGCTGGTAAACACACCACCGTATTTATGCAGGAGCAGTGAAATGAGCACCATCAGTAATATGAACATAACACCAGGATTAATGAAAGAAATAGCTGGCTTGGATTAAAGGGCAATTTCACTTTTTTGTACTACTTGATGTTACATGGTTCCTGTAAAACCTGATGTTAAATAGTTCAGGTGCCAATACAAACAGTAATCCATGGGTTCGTTTTCTTTAAAAAGCCCTGGTAAAATAAATTTTAAAAAATCACTATGCACAATGAGCGTGTCTATTTATTTAATGGTGAAATCACCATATTTATTTAATAGTGAAATCGCCTTTTAGTAACATTAACCCCAAAATGTTTTTATATCATTTTTTTGGGCCAGACTGCATAAGCAGAGCTGGTAAAGATGAGCAAATGTCTCATACTAAGTGAGCGAGTGACAGACTGACAGACTACACGTTGTTAAATAGCGTAGTGGTTAAAGATGCACGCTGCCATGCAGGTGACTGGTGTTTGAGCCACGCCACAGACAGACCAAGATATGCATCAGGATCTGTTCAAGATGGACAAAAACGTAGTTGGCTACAACCTTCAGTAGCTACGTTATAGTAAGCCTAAAATAAAGGTTATGTGGTTTATGGTTATCTTGCGACTATTTCTGGTGGATTTTCAAAGTATGGATTTGTGCATGCTTTTTAATATAATACGCAACACAACGAAAGCAATGAAAGAGGGCTGGTTTCCACGACTCTCTTGCCTTTTCACTTGAACATATAGTTAGTTATCATCACCTTTATTGATAGGTATTGTATCAATGTCATTCAAGTTGTTGTGCCATCTTCAGTCTTGCTAGCAATCGCTCTATTCTTATGACTATTCCAAGATTGTAAGTTACATGCTAGTGACAGGAAGTACGCTTGAGAAACACAACACAGATGTGCTGACTAACTCTGAGCAAAGGAGCGTAGATAGGACGTGTTGCCGGTTACTGATGGGCCCCACACATCCTGTCCATACCTCCTGCTAGGAGTTGCCCATGTGAGTGTCACAGGATGGATAGGACCATTGACCATAGGTTGGAACATACCATATAAAGGTCTATTGTAGTATAAATCTTTCTTATTGGAGGGTATTTTACTCTGTAATGGCTGGTTATGAGCATTGACCACGTGTCCTGGTATAAAGACTGTGTTCATTCTGTATTCATTGGATAGAAAAAGAACTATGGAAGGTTAACATTGTTGTCTCATGCTGAATAAAGTTGGCTCTCCCCTGACTTCTGATTGCATTAATTTTGTTCATTCATATCAAAATGGATGGAAACTGACACTAGTAAGCCTATAACAGACTAATAAGCTGTTGAAACGACCAGTGGCAAAAGCCAAAATTCATATGCGATTTGAGATCCCGGTTCAATTCTAGGTCGGGAAACATCATTCATCCCTTTTAATTCTGTCCAAACTTTTCTTGTTCCTTTTCTTGTTTTGATTGTGCAAAAAATTCACGCACGCGCACGCGCACGCACACGCTAACTCTTTGAAGTAGAAGTTAGAAATTATCAACAGTAAAAACCGTGACAGACATTTATCACACAAAAGTGTTCAACTTTGAGGCTCTTCAACTTTGTATTTTTATTTTCACCAAAAATTTGTGTAGAAATGTATGTAGCTAATTAAATTACATTGCATTAGCAGGGTCAATACAACCAGATGCACAAGTGCTTGCTCAGTGAGAGTTGAGCGCATAGAGAGAAAGTCCAACAATACCCTCAAGCAATTTACAGAACTTACGACATATTGTAGACATTCATTGTTATCCCCTGTTCAGGTTAAAGTTAATTTGGTTTCGCTAGGAATACTGCAGTGTAAACAAGATAATACATATAAATAATGTTACTTAACATTGGAAAGGTTACCACTGAGCATTGAAATCTTCAGTTGCTGAGTGGAGGAAGCCTCTGCCTCAGCTTCAGTGCCTGAGTGGAGGAAGCCTGTGCCTCAGCTTCAGTGCCCGAGTGGAGGAAGCCTCTTCCTCTTGCTGAACTGGCTGATATGATTCCACTGTGAGGTGGTCTTTTTTTTAAATATGTAATTAATCGACGTTTGAAGGACCTCGGGCAAATTACCGATAACGCCTTATAAATGATGTGAGCCCCTTGTCCTGTGAGACACATTGCATGAATACAAGATGGTGAAGAAAATTACACTGAGGCCATTTCTCTTCTGCGTTTTTAGGGTCACTCTCTCGTGCTCTAATTCTCAATATCTCTTGGTTTGTTTCTCTCTGCCTGTTTCTCTCACTGTCTCTCTCTCTGTCTATTTCACTTTTGTATGTTTATCTGTCTGTCTTTCTATCTCTCTGTATCTCTACCTATCTCTGTCCCTCTGTCGGTCTCTGTTTATCCTTCTCCATCCCTCTGTCTGTCTATCTCTCTGTCACAAAAACAAACAGTGAGTAGATGTTTCAGTCTGGGCAATGGGGAGTCTTTACAGAAGGAGGGATCTGGATTATTGCATTGTTTGTGTGTGTGTGTGTGTGTATATATATATATATACATGTATATATATATACATACATATATATATATATATATATATATATATATACATGTATATATATATACATACATATATATATACAGAAGTGTTAAAATTAAGGTATTAGCTCACGTCATAACGACATTAACGTCAATAATGGAATTTATTAGATTGATAGCTAGAAAATCGCTAGCCTACTAGGGATTCTGATTCAATTTATTTTAAGCTCATCATTATTATACCATTAGCCTAGATTTCTTTTGTGCATATGAACTCAAGACCAGTTCGTTTTCAGACCGGATGTTCAAGTCACTTTATAATAGCTAAACTAATTCCACTGACCACAGATTTGACCCATAAACTGTAGCTGAATCAGGTGGTAGAACTATAACCTGGGGACTACCATTCTTGTATTGTGGCTGTAAAACAACAAATGGATGTAACTCATCACAATATGCCATGAGACACAGTATAAAGTCCGGAAATATTTGGACACTGACACAATAGTCATCGTTTTGCTCTCTACGCCACCACAACAGATTTATATATAAGAAATGAGATGCAGTTGAAGTCCTGACTTTCAGCTTTAATGCAAAAGGCTGAAGAAAAACATTTATGGATTAAGGTGAAAAGTTAATTGCAACCATTTTCATACACAGTTACCTTATTTGAGGGGCTCAAATGTAATTGAAAAATTTAAACCAATCATAAATACATTTTTCATTATTAATACTTTGTCGAGAATCCTTTGCAGGGAATGGACGGTTGAAGTCTGGAACATATGGATGTCACCAAACACTGAGTTTCTTCCTTTCTGATGCTATGTGGATCTTTCTGCCTTAATTTTTGTCTTCAGCAAGTGAAATACATGCTAGAACGGGTTGATTACAGGTGATTTACTTGGCTAATGATGAATATTCCACTTATTTGCCTTAAAAAATGCCTGGGTTGCTTTCGCAGTATGTTTTGTGTCATTGTCCATCTGTAAAGTGAAGTGCTGTCCAATCAACTTGAATTTGGCTGAAACTGAGTAGACAATATATCCCAATACACTTCTGAATTCATCCGGCTGCTTCTGTCTTCTGTCACATAATCAATACACACTAGTGACCCAGTGGCATTGGAAGCCATGCATGCCCATGCCTTCACACTGCCTCCACCATGACTTATAGATGACGTGGTAAGCTTCGGATCATGAGCCATTCCAAACTTTCTTCATCCATTTTCATCCTTTTCTTCTTCCCATCATTCTGGTACTGGTTGATTTTAGGTTTATCTGTCCAAAAAATGCTGTTCCAGAACTGGGCTGGCTTTTTCAGATGTTTTATGGCAAAGTCTAATCTGGTCTTTCCATTCTTGATGCTTATGACTGGTTTGGACCTTGTGGTGAACCCTCTGTATTTGCTCTTGTGAAGTATTCTCTTTATGATAGACTTGGGTAATGATATACCTACCTCCTGGAGAGTGTTCTTCACTTGGCTGGATGTTGTAAAGGGGTTTTTCTTTACCATGGGAAGGATCCTACGATCATCCACCACTATAATTTTCTGTGAACGTCACAGCCTTTTTGAGTTGCAGAGTTCAGCAATGCATTCTTTCTTTCTCAGAATGTACCAAACTGTTGATTTGCCCGCTCCTAAATTTCCTGCTATCTCTCTGATGTATTTTAGGTGCAGCCTATGGATGGCCTGTTTTACTTGAATTGAGAGCTCCTTTGACCGCATGTTGTGGGTTTAACAACAACAAATACGAATGCCACACCTGAAATCAACTCCAGACATTTTACCTGCTTAATTGATGAAGAAATAATGAAGCAATAGCCCACACCTGTCCATGAAACAGCTTTTGAGTCAATTGTCCAATTACTTTTGGTCCCTTAAAAAAGAGAAGGTTACTGTAATTCCTTATCCCTTCCTCCAATGGATGTGAATACCCTCAAATTAAAGCTAAGACGCCGTACTTTAAGCGCATTTATGGTATTTAACTGTAAACTTTAATATATTTTTTTAAACAGCCAAGATAAGAAAACTTTTGGCAGTGTCCAATTATTTCTGGACTTCACTATATTTTTCAAAATTAAATTGTATATTGCTTTCCTCAGTTTTTTGCTTTTCCTCAAATTTCATCATATTGCTCTCAGTCTTCTGTGATTTCAGGCTGCAGCTTGTTTGATGCAGATGTACTGCTTATGATGTAACTGGCCGAGTGATTGGCAATCGAAAAGCTTTCAACATGTTTTCAAAAAACAAAATGCAAACACACATTAATTATCATTCATGCGAACACATTAATGGTAATTCATAACACAATCCAAAATACCCCCCAAAACATTTAAAATTCTATGTACGTCTCCGCCCCTATTGGCCAGACGGTTGCCGTGGCTCCTGTGGTTTATATGTGTATTGATATTTCTCATTAAAGATGTCCTGGAGGAAAGCCTCCCTCTCTCACTTTGTCGGTTGCTCTCAGTTACACTCCCTTTGTCTATCGCTGTCTCTCCCCAGCTGGATTGCACCACTTTCAAGGCAAAAGCCAACACCTCTGCAGAGCCTCTTTAAAATCATCCACTAGGGCTGACCAGTTTCACCATCATGGGGACTCGTGGGTTGGCTTTGTAGTCGTGGACGACGCTGGCAGCGGGGTAAAAACAGGTTCCAGATCAGAGTTTGCCCACTGAGCACTTGTGCTCAGTTATTTTAGTTTGGTATTATTTTGTTTTAGGCATTTCCTGAACTTGAACCCAGGAAGAGGAATGTTGTGCTATATCATAAATCCGGTTATACACAGGAACTGAGGCAGCGTTAAATCAGGACGTGGAGTGTTAAAACCTTGTTGTTCATGTGAACTTTGGTCATCACCCGTTGATGTATTATTTGTTAATGACAGAAAAACGGTTCTTGTACTTGTCCAATTTTAATTTGACGAACTTTACGTAATGAAAGCTTAATTAATGTGAATGAGTTAACACAATATCATACGTATTGCAAAGTCCTATTTATTTTCAGAGCCTTATTCAACCTTGATACAGGGTGCTGAAGCTCATGCATATCTCTGTAAAATAAATCACTTGTCATTTTCCGTGGACAAAGCAGTTCTTAAGCGATTTAACATTTTGGTGAGATCTTGTTACTGTCTATCCCTTTCTTTTTTGTTTCTTATTCTATTTTTCCGTAACCTGATTTTTAAGAACTTTACCTTGGTACCTTCTAAAAAGCGAATTCTCATTTCGTATATCTTCCTCTCCCACTAAATGTTTCTATCCACTTTAGATCTCATCCAGCTGCTGCCATCAGGAGTTACAACATCAATGAAGACAAGTGAGCCAGTTTCAGTGGCAGCCATACATGCCCACAACATAACAAACCTATTTCACAAATTTGTACCATATTTTACAACAAAATGTCTTACCATCACCCGGTTACAATTACAGTGAACTTTGGCTCATCTGTACAAAATATGTCTTTCCCCAATGAACTATGCAGGCTTTTTTAGGTACTTTGTAGGTCATCCTGTTTTTGAGGTTAATTAGTGTTTCTTTATTAACTAATTATCCAGCCTCTGAATAGTCCAGCCTCTGAAGTTTGTCTTGTGAATTCTACTGTGAATGGCAGTAGCTCATACATCCCCCTTCTGGAGAGTTTTTCTGATCAATCGGACAGTTGTCTTTTTTTTCTTTAGTGTGAAAATCCCTCGTTAATCCACTGCAGAGGTCTTTGTTCATCTGCCATTTGCTGTCACTGAGCTCATCCGTCCCTTCTATCGTCTTGTGAATGAGCAGTTGATTTCTGCATACCGAATGTGTAGGCTATGTTGGTAACTGATTCATTTTGATTAATCTATCTAATGTCAAGTTCAACCGGATTGACATTTGGGTCAATGGCAAAGGACTCCAAATGCAAATGCAAAACCTATAATTAATACTGTGTGTTCACAGCTCTCGCGTACATGGACTAAATATGCAAACAAACACTTGCCTAAGTAGTAGCCATTGTGAAGCCAAAGAAGGGGAATATGTCCAGAAGGTGCTGTAAGATGGCAAATCACAGGTGGGGAAAAAAAACTTAAATCCATAGTTGTGTTTTCTTTAAATAACATTAGGCATTTTGCAAACTTCAACCTCGGCTAACTCGAAACATGAACGAAAATGGGACACATCCTTGTTTGTTCCATTGATCTTTATTTCTGGTTAGCAGAAATCCGTGGTGGCTGTTTAAACAAAACCGAGCCATAGAGATCAGTGAAAAAAGTGAAATTCGCCTTTACAGCTTTCCCCTCATCTGCATAATTGTTATGAGCCAAGAGCTCAGGGAAGTTTTAATGTGAGGGGAAGTCGTTAAGGGGGTAGGAAACTGTCATCAGGCTCTAATGATCTGTGTCCTCTCATTGGTCAGTAAATTAGGAATAAATTAGAAATGTGAATGCAAAGTTTTTTAATGAACACAACGAATGCACATCGTCTTGTGTGTCCCTGCTCCACCTCCCAATCTGCAGAATCAAAGAGATATTTTGGAGGCCATATTGTGAGACTGAGTGGATCGGCCGCAGAGCATCAGAACCACATCTAGTGGCCGTTCTGGACTTGGGCCAAGCCCATCCATTTCCCATCACTCTGAAATAAAAGGCTCCAATTGCTGCTGTCTTGTTTTTATGCCCGCTGTAAAGAAGTATCATCTCACCATCATCTCCTATGCAGAGTGTAATGGCCTCCAATAAGTCAAGACTACAACCCCACTGGTGTCGCCTCAAACATTTCCGTGGTCACCGCGGTGACCGCGTATGACCCTTCCAATAGGTTAGATGTCTCTCTGTTTGTCTGTATGCCGTTTTCCGCTCTCCATCGCCCTCTCTCTTTAACCCAGAATTCCTCCTCCATTTCAGCCTGGCCTTTGTTGTTGCTCCACTGAACTCCCTACTTCTTCTCATCTCTTCCCTCGCTTACTCACCAGCTTCTTCCAGTTGCCCCCAATTCCCCTCTGCAAACTGTCACCAAATCCCCTGTCTCAGATTGTATTTTAAAACGCTGCCCGTTCCTCCCCACCACCTCCTCTGTCATGAACCGTCACATCCCTGTACCTTCATCCCTGTACCTTCATCCCCCCCTTTCCAAAACCCCTCCTTGGAATCATGGAGAAAATCTCAGGATACCGCCTTAAATTGGCTCACCTCATCCCATTGTGTTGAAATGAAACACCCGCGCCTCCATCTCTTCTCTCCAAATTGCTACCTCCGATTCTCCAGTCTGGCCTCCCTCTGTTTCTCCTTCAACCCCACCCCAACAACTCAGCCTTGTTAGTAACTAGCTTCCTATCCAATATCTGTCTTTCCTGCTGTAATAAACACCACACTCCTCTGAAGGATGTGTCCAGGGTCTGCTGCCTGCTGTTCCTACCTGATTACAATCATCATGCAATTTTCCTCACTGTCCTCCCTACCTGCTGTTGTTTGATCTGTCCTCTCATCCCCAACATCTCTGATTTCTTCAAAACCTTCCATCTTCTCTGTCTTCTTCATTCTACAGACATCACTGTCTTTCTCTCTCTATTTCCTCTTTACTCTCCCCAGCTCTTCTCCTCTGCTCGTCTCTTGCCTCTCCAGCTACTCCCTCCTCTCTCCCAGCTCATGTTGCCTACTCCTCTAATCTCTCTTTTTCTCCTCTCTCCTTGTACTAATGGATTTATGTGCCGCTTCTGATACTATAGATCATAAAGTTCTCCTTGACACTCAACAAAACTGAGTTGGCCTGTTTTAATATTGAACTAGTTCAGGTGTTATCTGACTTGCGGAGACAAGATTTGTTGATCTGTGTGACCATACCACAAAAGAAGCCTATTTCAATATGTTATCGCTCAGCGGTGTTATTAGAATCAATTCAAGAAGGTATCATTTTCACAGTCACACTGATGATACAGTATATCTCTGTATTTCCTGATGATTTAGTCCCACTGAAAACATAATTACATGCATTAGCAACATAAATACATCAATTGTAGAATATGTCCTGCAACAAAACAAGAAAATGTTTATGTTGCTGCCGAAGCCAAAAGAGAGAAACTGACAGCACATTTGCAGATATCGATCCGACACATCAAACTAATGCCATTAGTATGGTATTTCACTCAGACCTTTGTTTGGTGGCCCTCATAAGAAATGTGTCAAAATCGGCCTTTTATCATTGAAGAGACATTGCAAATGTGAATGAGTTTCTCCATCCCCCAAACAAACATCAGCAAATGGCCATTCATTCAAAATTCTGCAACACAGGTCCTAACAAGGACCAGAAGGAGAGAACAGAACATCTATTTTAAAGTCTGGACATTGGCTGCCTGTTAGTTTTACTGATTTGCTTTATTGATTTTTAAAGCAGTTCAAGGCCTTGCACCTGAATCCATGTCAGACACGCGTTTCAGAGTCCTGCCCAGTCGGTCTCTCACATCTTCTGACCCTGGTATTTCACTTGTCCCAAAAGCGAGAACCAAATCCTTCGGCAAGGACTCTTTTAGCTCTGGAACAGGCTGCCTGGAATTCGAAGAGATGCAGAAACATTTACATAAAAATATATGTAAATATGTTTTATGTTGTCTTATTAATACCAATTGTATTTTATATTTGACTTGAATTATTTGTATTAATGTGTACTGGTCTCTGTATCCTTATTTTTAAAATTCCATTATTTTGTATTCCTTCACATATACATGTAATTTCTTTACACCACACCAAAGCTTTGTGCAAATAATATGTCTTATTCTTTTCGCCTTCTAAGCACATTTGAAATAAATGTTATGTAAGTATTGTGCTATATAATCTCTGTTCATTTGATGATCCTGTTTCCGCTCCTTGTTCTTCGCTCCACTCTATCCTGATTACCAGGGAACATGTAGAGAATCCTGACCTCCCTGGCCTTTATCTCCTCTGACCTTGAGCTTTGAGAGCATTCCCAAAGTGCACCCTTTTCCCTGCAACATTATCGAACAGGCAATGGGCTCCAATCAGAAGTGGATTTCGAGAGCGGGTTGCCACGGATACATCCACAGGTTCAGGGATTTTACCTATTTACCAACACTGACGATTGGTTTTGGCAGTTCAGAGTGAATCACCATGTGCTTCAGATCATCCTCTGCCTCTGCCTCTCTCTAGCCCCATCTCCTTAACTCTCTTTAGCGCTCGCTCTTTCCCTCTGAAGTCTGAGAAGCCTCTTGAAGTTAATATGTGGAAGTGGAGTTTAGTGATTGCATGGTTTTGAGCCGGCCAATCGGGACTGACTGCAGTTCCGCGGCGGTGAGACCAGGGGAGGTGTCCCCACCGACACATGACGGAGTGCACTAGGTTGCCACCTGGGGGGCTCAAACACTACACACGGTAGGGACTAGGGTGCCATTTGGGTCGCTGGGACGGTAAACTCAAGGACGTCTATCCCTGGAGTCGGGGTGTTTGAATATGAGAGGCACAGAGATAGGAGACAAGGAGGGGGAGGAGTGAGGTCCGTAAAGTGCCTGTAAATGACTGGGTTTCTCACGGGTAAGTGGAAGGAGGAAGGACAGGAGGAGTGAGAGAAGGGCTTTTTTGGGGACACTTATTTCTGAGTTATTACACCATCACTTCATCCCTCAATTTCTCTCCTTTACTTCCCCTATACTTTCCTCCCTCTCTCCTCTACTCCCTGTTTCCTTTATTTCCCCTCTACTTCCCTCTGTCATTTACTTCTATCTCTATTCCTCCTTCTCCCGGGTACCTTTATTTCCCTCTCCAGTCCTCCAACTCCCTCTCTCCTCCCCATAACTGTCTTTTCCCTCCTCTCTAATTCTCAGTTCCTCCCTCTCCCCTTCCCCTCTCTCTATCCTTTCCTTTTTGCTCTACTCCTCCCTCTCTCCTTTCCGCTTTCATCCCTTCATGTCGTTTATAGCCTTAGATTACTAGCTTTTTATCTGGCAATAGGTTCCTGAGGCATTCAGTGGCTAAATGTCAGCCATGAAATGTCTGTGATTTTAAAATGTCTGTTTGTTCTAGATGCCTGTTATGTTACATGAAGGTGTAGGTGAGAGGAGGTGTAGGTGAGAGGAGGTGTAGGTGAGAGGAGGTGTAGGTGCTTGCTGGTGGGTGGGCGATAATCATAGTGACTCAGCATTGCATTTAAGATATCAAGAGATTTAAATGTTAAAAACAGAGCTGAGCTACAGCCTTAGATTCGCTAAATGTACCTTATCTTGACACGGTACCTGTACATTCAAAGATATATGACACCCAGTCAGACTTCCCTGTAGTTTTAGTCTCATAAGGAATTGTAACATGATAAAAAAACACTGTCAATCATCTGGTAGTCACAATCTGGTTACCAGGGATTTCAGAAATTAGAGCCCAGAGCCCCTTCAATGGTCATCAGTTTGACCTTTACACTCTGACCCTTTCAGCACTCATCAATGAGACGCTTCCACTCTGACCCCTATGACATGCATCACTTTACACTCAGAACCCATTCAATATGCATTACTGTGACCTTTAAACTTTGATCCCCTACATCACCTTCTGAGCCTGGTTTACTGGTCCTTGCTACATACACGAGACTCTCTGCTACCAGTATATATTTCATTTCCATTTCAGTTAAATGTCCCCACTACCTCAGCTCAACATTTGAAAATGTATCTTTTCACAGAGTACCTGAAATCGTTTCACAGCCACCACCTCTACTGTTTATGTGTAAACTTCAAAAAATATATGTTTTATGTCTATTTTACAGCAATGACTTTTGCCGATAACTCATTGATTGGAAAGCACTAACTAAGCTGCCCTGCTAAATCACTGAAATGCAAATGAATTCAAAGACCTATGATGACATTTGTAGATTATTTGTCAGAATTTACATTGTATGTTCCCCGAAGAACTTCTTTACATCCTCCACTCCCACTCATCATCTTTCCATATATTCTTCCCCTTCTCCTCTTCCTGTCATCTCGTCTGCTCCTTTTCTCATCCCCCTCATCCCTGATGAGGTTCAGTGCATTTCACAGCTGCGGGCAACGTTCCAAATGCCACCCTATTCCCTACATCGTGCCCCTATCCAAGCAGTGGGGCCTATGGCTAATGGGGTGACATTTGTGCCGCAACCATGGCCTTCTAACAACTTTCATCCAGGAGTTTGTTGCACCTTTTTATTTTTAGCGACGCTTCGCTCCTCGGTTGGTGGGGAGCGATGGTTCAATTGCCTCTTGGGTAATGCGCTCGGGTGCGCTAATTAGCAGCAACCACACAGAGATGAAACGCAGAAGTGTCTTTTATACCGCCAATGACAAGTTTTCAGTTATTTTCATCTTGTATGACTCTCTGGATGAATTGCCCCACCTTTTCTGAATGGAAGTCTGAGGAAACCAAGGGATTTTGGGATTACATCTCTATTCGGGTGTCCCTTGAACTGCAGACAGCTCCCAGAGTCATTCTTCATCGCTCTCGCTGGGTTTCTAGTGTTACTTATCAGAAATAAACTGTCACATTCCCTGTCATCGCAGTTGGTTCTACAGAGCCAAGCATCTGAGGATTGGAACAAACTTTTAATGAGTGTCAGGCCTATCGAGGTTCTGTTTTTACTTTCAATCCAGACAGTCCACGATTAATTCATTGCGGATATTATTAAAACATGCTTTCTTGGGCTTGAATATGCTGTACTTAGATCTATACAGTTCAAGATTAATCATCTTTAACATCATGAGGTGTGAAAACATGACATGTCCGCTTGCTTCCATCTGAAATCCCTGAGACGTCGCTTGATGTTGGCAGACTGGATTTAAATCAGAAGTCGTACAGATATTCCAAAGAAAGTAGAAGTTCCTCTTAATAACATCCTGAAAGGAACCAACATTCTATTTACTTACTTGTCTGGTTTTAGGAAACTGGTCAGAAGGAAGCTTCTCTGGCTCTAGGAAACTAGTCTGATATAAGATTCTCTGGTTCTAGGAAACTAGTAGTAGTAGTGGTAGTAATGTATGGGCCAGTAGAAGATCATCATTTTTTCCTCGGGGAATTCAACCCTCTATGTTTGTATGTACCACGGCCTGCATCGGGACTGACAGAAGTAGCTTCTGAAGGCCCTTGTCTGTGGAGTCCTCTTCCCTCATTAGCTGCATAAATAATAAGCTGTTTCGTGGATCCTGCAACTTGTACTCCACTCTCCACACAGTAGCTGGTCTTTGAAACCTCATACACTCATAGCCTTTGTCCAGCTAATTGCTTTCCATCCTAAATTCCCCACCCCAATCCCCTCATCTCTAGATAATGCAGGACACGTCGTTGCTGGCGGCCATTTTGGAAAGTATGACCAATGAGAAGTTAATGGCCATGCTAAACTATGTTTCCTGGCCCAGATGATGATTTCAGTGATAATGGCCACGGTGATAAAGGATAGCAGACGCTGGTTTAGTTCTAATGGTGTTTGATTTCCCTATTGGCTGTGGATGAGGGGAAAGATGAGAGGAGGGAGATGAGAGATGGGAGAGGAAAGGAAAGAAAGGAAAGAGATGAAAGATGACTTGAGAGAGGAGAGAAGGTACAAGAGGAATAGAGGAAAAAGAAATTCAGGATTAAGGAGAGTGGGAAACAGAGAAATGAAGAGAGACGAGAAAAAAGAAGGGAGGGTAAAGAAGAAAAGGTGAAGACGCGATAGAGGAGATGATTTCTGAAAATCTATGACCTTTAATTTCACAGTGTGGCTGTTAGATAATCAGTACAGCCGTGCATTTTCAGTTAATTGAACAGGAACTTATGATAATGATTATGATGATGTATTTTATGTATTCATTGCCCTCCTGGATCACTACACATCTTTAGGATGGGATGAACTGAATCCAGAACTAAGGCTCCCCCGAAAAGAATTTGGACTTAATTCTACCTTTCAAAAAGACACGATTGTTACCAGGGAGCAAAATCTGAATGGAGGTCCTACAATTCCATCCTTCTGTTTGCCGTTAATCACAGATTTTCTCTGGACCACTATGCCAAAATCTGTATGCTCGTGACAATCCAATATTAGCACTCATTAACTGGATACACTCGGCACTACTAAATCCTCCTGTCTGACCTTCTGTTTCTTATCGACTTCCTCCTCCAATTAGAGTGAGGCCTGTCCAATACTTTTCCTAAGAAAGGCCATGAAGGCTGTTTGATTGCACCTTATTGCCTCGGTAGTGTGCTTCTTTTGACCAGACAGGGCTCTAGCAGGATAAAGTGCGCTGTGCAGTAAATAAGGTGCTGTTTGAAATGGAGACAGCACTTTGTTGGACAGACTGCTATGAAAACCAGGATGACATTGAGAATCCTGACCGGTTTACCTCAGACTAGATGTCATGGCATGTCAACAGGAGCAACGCCACCACAAAAATGATTTCTTCACTGTTTAAGTTGATTACAGAATGTCCCCGGCGCCAAAATAAAACTCTGCCTCCTCAATGTTACGCCTGAAGAAAATGCCTGTCATGGTTTGAATGAAGGCTGTTGTGTGAATTCAAACCAGATCAGGGGAGACTATAACAGGCTTCTTCTACCTTCTGCCTGGTGGCTTTGAAAGAAGGGAAGAGACGCATGAAGCATTTTCACCCTTCTATCGCTCCCTCTCTCCCTCTGTTCTTCTCTCTTCCTTCCCTCTCTCCTGTTCCTCTCCCTTTCTTCTTCTCCCCTGTCGTGACAAAAGGGAATAACGGCCCAGTGTTCCAACAATAGGTCTCAAAAAATAGAAAAGGAAGTATAATATGCTTGACTGCGGTACTGCGGGATCCGTTTTTATCATCCGAAGCCTCCAAAGCCACCCGTAGAAGAGTGTGTGTTAGTGTGTTTTATGTGTGTGTGTGTGTGTGTGTCTACGGATGCGTTTTTATCAGCTTACCACAGCTGCCTACCATGACCCCGGCCTCGGTTCAGTCTGCTTCCCCAATGACCCCCTGCGTAGCTCACTACTTGTAACAGGGCCCACGGCAACGTCGAGGAAATAGGGTGCCGTTATTTTGGGACGGAATAGAATACGGGAATAATCACCGATAAGAACCGCAAACAAGAAGAGAGTGAATCTTAATTGTAGGAAGACAAGAGTCAGTCTGATACTGTCATGCTCCTGTCCGCCTCAGGCTGCGATGTGGTAAAACAGCGTGTGTGTGTGTGCGCGCATGCGCGCACGTGTATGCATGCTGGTGTCAATTTATGTTGATGTGTGCGTGTTCGCATGTGTGTGTGTGTGTGTGTGTGTGTGTGTGTCAATGCAGCAATACAACAGAGCGAGGCTAGCAGTCCCCAGGGTTTGAGTTGATGATAATGACAGCTTTGCATGTGTATGGAGGAGCTGGCCTCGTGTCCTAAATGGTGCCCCTCGTCTCATTCAGTGCACTTCTTTCGATGGAAACCGGTCAGTAGTAGTGCCCTAACGTACGTGGGGAACTGGGTTTCAGTTTGGGAGCGACGGCCTGTCCGTCGTCAGAGGACGGATGTGTCTGAACGCTCATGTTTCAACTAACTGGGACCTCTGCCGGTATGTGTGTCGTCTGGGGACCTTGGCAAAGCCGTCCGTTCTAATGTCATTACCTGTAATTCAGATCATGTTCTGCTCTGGTCGTTTTGTTTGAATATCTACTTTGACAGACGGCCTTTTGCCAGGACACATTCGGATGCATGAGCTGTTGCTGTTGGTGTTCTGTCAGCTGGAACAGAATTGCCTGTCAGTTGTGTCATTTTCTCTGTGGGCTACTAATAAACAAAAAACAAACCCAATAAAAACACTTTGAAAAGTTCTGTTGCCTGTTAAGCCGGGATACGTTTCGGCCACGTCCCAAATGACATCTCTAGTACACTACTGTCAACCAGAGTCTTTTAGGCCCTGGTCAAAGGGAATGCATTAAATGGGGAACGGGGGGCTGTTTGGGATACACCCTCCTCTCAATAGGCACTGATGATTGAAACAGCGTTACCTGTAAACTCTGTCTCCTTTGCTCTCAGCGCAGCTTCTATTTCCGTGAGTACTTTTCTTTGAAGTGCTTCAAAGGGGCTGGTGTTTATTTGAGATAATCAGGCTGTTTTTTCAGTCCCCTTATTTTTGTTTTATTTCATCAACCAACTGAATTAAACATTTACTTTTGATGTGTCCTGAAAGGCTCCCTTTATATTGCACTACATTTGACCAGGGACAATGGAAATGCACAGACCCAACTGAAACACGTGCATTTAGCGACTAACTAACATGCAAATAGGTTAGAGATGAATTCTGATGCTCTGTATATTTACTGGGAAATAATGTGTGAAGAATTGGGATGAGTCGTAGCCGGGTTACAGTACAGAAGGGGGGCGTTCTTCCCTCTCCAGTCACGGACACCAACAAACAAAACAATTGGTGCACATTTTCCGGCAGTAATAACGTGCCTTCAATTATTTCTGTGTTTTATGAAAGGTGAATTCAAATCTCCATGTGTTTCCATTAAATCTGGTCATTAGTCACACCACTGACACCACATCACGTGTTTTTTTAGGTCTTTATCCATGTACAGCTGTTAAAGAGCAAGAAACAATCCATGACATTGTGGGAATTGTCCATGGAGCTTCGTGACAGAATTTTGTCCAGGTAAACATCTGGGGAAGAGAAGCACGTCTGCAGCCTCAAAGGTTCACAGAAACACAACGGCCTACATCTGGCCTCTCATTCAAACTGAGCAAGCTCAGGAGGAGGGCCTTGGTCAGGGAGGAGACCAAAAACCACTTGGTCGCTCTGACAGAGCTCCAGAGATCTTGCGTGGAGATGGGAGAAACTTCCAGAAGGACAGCTACCTCTGAAACACTCCTCCACCTTGATGGAAGCCCTGCCTCAGTGAAAGACACATGATAGCCCACTTGGAGTTCGCCAAGAAGCAGTCTGAACAGAACAACTCTACAAACCATTTTAGTGTAGTAAGTATTTTAGTGCTATTGTGTCTACTGTGTAGAGTACTGGCCTACAATCTTTTATTCACACTTGTTTTTAGTGTATTGGTTTGATCATTTCCCACTTGGTACGGGGCCATTCAAAGCTATTCAACCCCTTAGTAAAGCCATAAAACTCAAACACTTAAAATAATCTACAAATCTTACCTTTAATTGAGGTAAACCTGCCAACATAATTTCCACTGTTTGGATATCTTGCCAGAAGCAAGTCTTTGATCTCACCTGACCATTGAACAGTGTTTCAATCAAAGTTCAAATAATGTGTAGCAAACTCAAGGTGCTGCCATTAATGTTTTGATGAGCAGATGATTTCAGCCAAATTGATGGCATGGAGGTGGTGTTTAATTAGAGTTCTGCAGCATGGTGACCTGAAGATTGAACTAACCACTGCCATTTTACGATCTTTGTATTATTGACATGATAGTGAAGATTGGTGAATTCAGGTATTCAGCGACATTTCAAAGTAATTGCATAATTTATGGAGGGTAACAAAAGTTTGTCTCATTGTATTTGCGTATTCTCAGACTTTCACCTTGGGAATAGATGAATAAGAGAGTGTCACATCATATTTATACCCCAGTGAAACAGGAATTCATAGATGACCATTTAAGTTTCTAATGTCTGTAATAATAACAATAATAATAATAACAATAATAATATATATACACACACCGATCAGCCATAACATTATGACCACTGACCAGGTGAGTGAACATCACTGATCATCTCCTTATCATGGCACCTGTCAGTAGGGTAGGTGGGATATATTAGGCAGTAAGTGAACATTCTGTCCTCAAAGTTAATGAGTTAGAAGCAAGAAAAATGGGCAAGCGTAAGGATCTTAGCGACTTTGACAAAGGCCAAATTGTGATGGCTAGATCACTGGGCAGAGCATCTCCAAAACCACAGACCTTGTGGGGTGTTCCTGGCCTGCAGTGGTCAGTACCAAAAGTGGTCCACTGAAGGAAAAGTGGTGTACTGGCAACAGGGTCATGCATCAAATTTAATCCACAGAGAACTGGAAGGTGGCCTGGTCTGATGAATCATGTTTTCTTTCACATCACATGGATGGCTGGGTGCGTGCAAGTTGCTTACCTGGAGAACACATGGCACCAGGATGCACTATGAGAAGATAAGCTGGTGGAGGCAGTGTGATGCTTTGGGCAATGTTCTTCTGGGAAACCTTGGGTCCTGCCATTCATGTGGATGTTACTTCGACACGTACCACCTACCTAAACATTGATGGCAACGGTTTTCCCTGATGGCATTGGCATCTTTCAGCAGGATAATGAGCCCTGTAGCAAAAGCAAAAATGGTTCAGAAATGGTTTGAGGAACACAACGAGTTCAAGGTCTTGACACTGCCTCCAAATTCTCCAGATTTGTTGAGATTAATATACTATATACAGCTCTGGAAAAAATTAAGAGAAGGAAGTTTTGAGTGAGGAACAGAAGTGTGCAATTTGCAGTGGTCTCTCAATTTTCAAAATGTTATGGTTTAAACAGCTATAGACCATTCAGATAGTACTCAGATAATGGGTAAACACAAAATTAGCATCCTTTGCAACCCTAACAGAGAGATCACCCTGGGCAACACTGACACCCTCACCGCTGCTTGCCGTCACTTCCATCCGTCACCTAGGTAACCACTCCCATCCATCACCGTGGAAATAGGAAGCAGATAGAGAACAGGAATTGCTGGGAGTAAGTCGTGACCACTGACAAATGATGGACAAGCCAAGCAGTGTGACACGGCCAGATTGGAATTCCTTTGTCCTTTGGATGGTTACATATCAACATACCAGCCAACAGGGATTGGATTAGGTTCCCAGGTATTGCTTGTATCTTTCTTCAATAATGGTGTAATTAGGATCTCAAATGAGTATATTTGTCCCTCCATTAGGGTCCAGTCTCAGAGTGAGCAGGAAAATACACAGACTCACTATTTGCACCAATCTGCACCCTATATATTGTGGGGCACTAATTTTGACGAGCGCTGTTGTCTCAAAGTGCCCTATATGGAGAGGGAAAGGTGTCATTTGGAAGGCATGCTGGGTAATGAGAGCAGACATCATTAAAGCCTGCAGACCCCTACGGTAACATAATGAATTATACATGCAAGATATACTTTTAAATATATTTATTTATATACACTTATATTGCTGAATATGCTCTCTGGTTACCTCGCTTGATGTACTTAGTCTTGTAATGCATTCTTAATGGAACAATGGGGACTTTACCAGAGAAGCATGAAACCATAAGGCATAAAACATACACATATAGAGCACATTTGGTTGGAAATAAATGCGTTTAGTCAGAGTAATGGATGAGTTTGTAAAGTTATACTGTACGTGACCAGAATGAATTATGTGGCGCAGTCGACAGGAAACCTGAAGCTTTAAATGGTTATGTCAATACTTACAGAACAGTAACCATTAGAACTTCGGTAACCCCCTTTCAGAACCATTATTCTACTTTTCTGGAAAAGTGGAATCAAAAGTGTTGGAAATCATAATCATAAATCACGCATTTTTACCAAACACATTTTATGTGAGAATTTTGCATTATGAACTCTGTTCTCTCTTTCCTTGACTCTCCATCTCTTCATTCCTTCTACCTTTCTTTACGTTCCCCCACCATCCATTCATCCATCCATCCCCTGTATTGTATCATCATATATGAATGGTGCAGTCCTGAACACACAAGTTGACCATCAGAAGTTAACAAACCTTCCTAAAACCTTTGGGTTAAGAACATCTCTGCAGTCCATCACTCCACGCTTTGTGTGACTGCTTCCCTGTCCTAACGCGATGTGCCTCTTACTGACCAGAATGATGACGGATTGAAAGCTGTATTCATCTGGTACACCAGGACGTATGACAAGGTGGACATATAGCCTGGTTTAGAGGGAAGAATTGATTGGACGGATCTGAGTCCGAGTCCAAAATGCCACGCTAAATCCTAGATAGCGTGCTGCTTTGGACCAGTGCAAATATGGTTGTGGGTCAAAAGCAACAAACAAGTCATGGAAGATGGCAGCATTTGGTACACGGGCTGAGTGTATTTCAGTCCAATCCAATACTTCATTAGATTCTCAGAGAGTGGCTGAATAGAGACGATTGTCTGCGTGTCCAGACGATACGCCAGAGTACATACAACTAAAAGGCTAGCGCTTCTTTCTGATATTAAATATTGATTGGAGAAGATTGAGCTAAACACCTGGCCTGTATTAAACGAGCACAGAAGGAAAATAACTTTGAGTTGTGAATCAGAAACAGAAATATGAAAATATGACAGACAGACATTCACACTGATATTTCCCTTAATACTGATTTCATTATTTTCATTATTATGTTTTTCTTTTCCTCGTTGCTCAACTGATTGGCCGTGTTGACAATCTCAATTATTGTTGTCGCTTTAGCGATGTTCTGTTGTGAATAATGTCATCTCCTGAGTATGTCTCAACAATGGATACATTGTCAGAATATGCCAGGACATTAGTTTGAATAAGAATTTGATAGAGATGAAAACAGGAACACTGAGAAAGACACACAGATAGACAGATGCAAAGAGAAAGATAAAGCGTCACAAACAAGATAGAGAGAGACACACAAACAGGGACGTAAAAAATGATAGAAAAAGAGATCCTGCCTAGGAGAGACATGTGAGTGACACAGAGAGAAATGCTTCACGCGATAGGGACCTCTAATTGGGGAGTGTATTGGTGTGAAAGCTCCTTCCGTTACTTGTTACATGGCATTGAGGCTGTTTGTTTTAAACTGCCAGATGTAAGGTGTATTTGTGTATATGTCAGATCCTTACTGCTTGCCAGATAGACGGATTCACAAAATGGGACCCACACCAAAACTCCGACTTTTCATGCGGAATTCAACAAATACATCCCCACATGACAACACAAAACCCCAAACAATGCAAGCCGAGCGGAGCTAGGACTATACCAACAAATTATCTAAATCCAGGAAGAGCTGCTGAATTTCACACCCACTGAAGGGAAATCTCAAATCCAGTATAACAAAGCTCACATCTATACAGAGATTAACCTGAAGAAGATCCCATTGAAGCCAGATAGTTTTGGGGCTCTCTTGAAAAACAAAAATGAGCCCCACAGAGCCCAAAAAGAGCAACACAAATGTTACAGTAACTTAAGCTAAGCTTCTTTACTGATTCATTATCTGGAAGCAGCAGGCAGTAGTTAGTCTAGCGGTCATATAATATGAAAAGCAACCAAATATGTACTAGCTCAAATTCTAAGTAACCGGATATGTTCTAGATCAAATCCCTTGTAACCGGATGTTCTAGATCAAATCCCTTGTAACCGGATATGTTCGAGAACAAATCCCTTGTAACCGGATCAAATCCCAAGCTGAAAAAGGAGAACGTTTGACACATACTCCAGCAGTTACGTTCAACGTGTAACCTTGTGTAGGATAACTGCATCTGCTAAATCCCAGAAATGTCTTTTTAGCATGTTGCCTTCTTAATCAAATGTTGGGTTTGGGTTGAGGTTTAGGGTTATTTTCTGGAGTACACTTGCATGTTGAGGCTATATTTGAATTTGATTGGGCAGATGGGCGAAGCTGCTAAAACACCAGCCTGTGACCTAGCGGGGCCTTCAAGGCGCATTCCAGGTTCCCGTTGTCATGCGGGCTCCGAAGATTGAGATAAACCTCATGTGAACGGCCGGGCTGCCTGGTGACTGGTGACCCTGTGGTCAACCCTGGCTGGGCTGGAGAGTAGGGTCAAGAACCACTGGTGACCCTGTGGTCAACCCTGGCTGGGCTGGAGAGTAGGGTCAAGAACCACTGATTCCATCTGCTGGAGATTGCTTTTGCCTCGGCCCTTGAGACCAGGCAAGTCTGTGGAGTTTGAGGAGGACTAATGTGAGAGGAACGATGGCGCAATGAATTACCGACAAAACCAGGAACCTGGTAGATACAGACATATCCTCCTTGCTGTATGGAGTGAAATAATTACTGATTGAAGGCCAGTGACCAGGAAAAGGGGAACCTCTGCTGCTTCTGTCATCCTCTCTTCAATCCTCTTCAACCAGTTAAAGCTCCATGTTATGGTTCAATGCTAATCTTATCTTAAGACAAGGTCCAAGCTTCTGTGTACATGAGTCTCTCCTTTTATCAACGGCAACCAAATGCAGTGATTTTGATTTGTACAGTGCTGATGAACTTGTCCATTGTGCCTTTCCTGTTAATTTTGAATGGACGAAGAGAAGTAGACAAACGACTGATGAACTCATTACAGATCCTGTAATGCATGAAATCACCACAGTATGATTTGTAAACTGCATTGTCAAACAGGTCTGTGTGTTTCTGTGTGTGTGGCCCTTGGGGAAGTAATTATATTATGTGTGTTTTGTCCATAGTCCCTGACACCAGACCCAGCTATTGGGTCAGCGGTTCTGGGATATGAACGTACATAGTCCCTGACACCAGACCCAGCTATTGGGTCAGCGGTTCTGGGATATGATCGTACATAGTCCCTGACACCAGACCCAGCTATTGGGTCTGCGGTTCTGGGATATGAACGTGCATAGTCCCTGACACCAGAACCAGATAGTGGGTCAGAGGTTCTGGGATATGAACGTACACAGTCCCTGAGATTTGACTGAGCTCTATGGTCATGGCTTCTGGGATGTGAATGTATATAGTTCCTGAGAACAGACCCCTATAGGGTCAGAGTTTCTGGGATATGAACGGGATATATTAATATTTAACAGCAGCCTCCAGAGGGAAGGACTGTAAATGATTGATGATCTGTATCTGTAGGATCTCTGTACTGCAGCAAGACTCGCACACCCCAGAGAGAGGAAGAGAGATCCCTCTTTTCTTTTCTTCTTTTCTATATTTACTCTGTCATGCTCTTAATCATGCTCTTCCCCTCTCCTCTTTTCATGTCACTGGTTCTCACTTCTCTATTTTTATCTTTTCTCCTCTATTCTCTTTTTATCTGTTCTCCATCCCACTGTTTTCCTCTTATCTGCAAGCCATGGTCCAGACCAACCTCCAACAAAGGCATCACATCATCCTCTAATTCAGTGTTAACACAACGCTTTAAAAACCATTAACAGAAACCTCTCTGCAAACAGATGAGTTTGAGCTATCGACCAGACGCCGTTCTGGGGTGTGGATCCGATTAAAGGCAGAGTTTACCGGCATTTGCAGCAACCATCTGTTATGAAATAAGTTCAGTTGTTTGAAAAGGGAATGTAACATAATAAATATTCAGACAGAGCTTAACAAATATCTTCATGACAAGGGGGGAGAGCAGTGTTGTCATTCAGTATGCCTCACACTGATACAGTGAGGGCGTGAAATGATGTTATTAATGATACACTCAGGACAAGATAAACCCTTCATTAGGTGTTTGTATCCAGTCCACCCCTCACCCCCCAGGCCCCCCCCCCCCACACACACGCACACGCACACGCAGTGTCAGAAAATCTTTGGCAACCAGAATGAAGTGGCGGAGAGGGCAAGCCGTAACCCCCCAGACCCCCGTGGGAGATAAATCAACAGTGGGTGTTTTTAATCTCCGGGCCCGTCGACGATGCTGTCAGGACTGGCGATAATAAATAGCGGACAGGTAAAGTGTTTTAATGGTGTTAACAACCCATCCACCCCACCAACAGCGTAAAGGTGATGGAGGGGGTGAGGCACTGCGAGAGGGAGTGAGACGAGAGACGTTGAGAGAGGACCAGGGAGAGAGAGAGAGAGGGAGGGGGCCAGAGAGTGAGAGGTAGAGAGAGATGCATGGATGGTTGGGCGTGAAGTGGCAGCCGTAACTGCCCCTGAAGGTGATAGATTGAGGGATAGTGAGCGAGGGAGGAGGCCAGGGGAAGGAGGAGACAGATCAGAGGAGTGGAGAGGCTGGAGCGGTCCCAGGGTAAGGACGTGAAGTGCAGCTAACGAGGAAACGTGAAGGATGGAGGCAGAAGAGGGAGACGGAGCAGAAACTGCATCTCAGTCACAGAAAAAGTGAGGAAGTGGCAAAAACGAAATGTGAGAGAACAAAAAAATAGAGGATGGAGAACACGGATATGATGGATGTAATTAACAACAGGGGATGGCAACAGGAGGCACGAGGGCCAAAATGATTCCGGTTGCAATATGTCTTTGGTTCCCATAGCCAGTTGAATTAATTATAACTGTAAAGCAAAAATTCCGTTTTAACTTCTCTTCAGAATGTCAACAAATAGGGCAAACTGCCAGCTTTCTTTGTAGTTCTGAAAATAGCAGATGTTAAACCTTATTTTTTATTTTAAAGAATATTAGTCATACTTGATGTTCCCCAACCAACCCCAAAACTCATTTTTGAGTTAGTTTAGTTATAATCACTGGCCTGTGATGCAATGGGAAATTTCAGCTTTTGTTTTGACAAGATGGACTTTTTTCATTAAATTGGACCATTTAAAGGGATAGTTCATCCAAAATTCTTATTTTTCAGAAATGTCACTTACCAAGAGATGTTCCAATAGATAGATTTTTTACTATCTCTTATTCAGCTCTGTCCCAGCTTGTAATTAGCGTTATTAAAATCATCCAAATTCATGAATGGAAACCGTATGTACCTTCATCACAAAGCTGCCTTGCAGGTGGAAAACTACTCAAAAACACTTCAGACTGAGTGGTCTTGTCTCCCTCACAGAACGTGGCGATGTTGCTTTCTTCAAAATAAGAAGGAGAGAAAAGAGTCACGAGGCAGGAAGACAGACAGAATCAGAGGGAGTGAAAGAAAATAGTCACTAGGCAGGAAGACAGAATCAGAGGGAAAGAATAATTTTGCTAGTGAGGACGACAAAAGGGGTGAAAGGGCACAAGAGGGTGAGACAGAGGAGAACGACGTGAAGGTGGAGAACTCTTTCAGTACCAGGAGCACTTAAACCATCCACCACAGCCTCTGTGACAGAGTCACTCAGTGCTTCGCCGTCCCTCCGTCCGGCCCCTCGCAGCCCTAATGCTAGGTCTGAAATGGCGTGCGTTTCCATATTCCCACTATATATAGTGCAGCACTTTCAACCTGGTCCCTTTGGGCTCCCGTTTGATTTAGTGCCTTATCTGAGGAACAGAGTGCTATTTTGAATGCGTACAGCAAAACGTACAGGGAAAAGACTACATCCATCACTTTCTCCACAAATAAATATCTAATTTCTCAAATGTCCAGGAAACACATGGAGACCTGGCATGACTAAGTCCTTTCACGTGAGGTCTGTTAAAATTGTCTGCTAAACACTGGTGTCGCAACGACCTCGCTCCGATTCGAAGCGACAACTGTGTGTGACTTCATTACGTTCATTCGCAGACGATCGTCTCCGGAGCCAGTTGGAGATGAGCGTTCATGCGTTATCGTCCTCCCTCTGCTCGTCACTGTCTCCCAGAGTGTGCATGTACGACGGACTGCGCGCGATGGAGCCTGGCTGTGTGTGAGACACGTTCACTTAGACGCAGCTATGGGCGTTGTGAGGCGTTCCAAATGTCACCCGGGTCCCTCTGCACGACACTACAGAGCTCCACTGTCATTGGTCTAGAACCATGGTTCTCAATCGTCTCCTGGGGCCCCCCAGCCGTCCCACGTCTTTGACTCAAGCAGCCAAGCTCTGTAATGAGCTGCTACAGGTGTTCCAGCTATGTAATACAGGTGTGCCAGCTCTGTAATACAGGTGTGCCAGCTCTGGAATACAGGTGTGCCATCTCTGGAATACATCTGATACATGGAACGCGTGGGGGGCCCCAGGAGAGGTTTGAGAACCGACACAGAAGTGCTCTCATGCCCCGCCCCCCCCGTCCAGGACTTGACCTCCGTAATCCTGCGGTGATAATGACGGATGCCGCGTAGCAACGCGACGTCCGCGTGTCCGGCTCAGTCGAATGAAGAAACTAGGAAGTGTGTGCAAATATGTGCCAAAAAGGCACTATTACAAAAAACTGAACACAATACGGGCACTATTTTACTGTCAGCATCTGAGGAGCATCACGCATGAGCACGTTGGGGTGGCCTGGGGGCTGAGAGCATTGGGTCAATGCACAGAAGGTCACGGGTGTGAATCTCTGAGCCGGCAAGGCGAGAAATGTGTGAGCAAGGCAATTAACCCAAATTGCTTCCAGGTCACACTTACCTGCAAAAATAAAAATGCATTTTCGAGGGTGAACACATTTCTAATGGATTATTACTAGTTTGGGTGTACAGGATGCATTGTGGAGAAAACCTGCGACGTTGTCCATCTCTTTATTCAGCCCCAAAAAATATTTCTGAAAGACTCTGAATGGTTCCCTTAATAAGATCTGAACTGTCCCAGTAGGAGTTTGATGTTTGTCTCAGTCTCCAGGGAGACAGGCCTTATAAAACTGATCACTGTGGTGGTTGATTTTACAGGAAATTATACAGCTCGAATGTTGTTGGTTGTGAATGTATTATCAACATTATATTAACAACATTATGCCTGTTTGTGCCTTTGATGTGTGTATTAATGGTGTTTATATAACCTAGAGGAAGGCCATCAGAATATAACCCAGGATTTGATTGATGCCCCAACTGTCTGAATACACAGACATACGTAGCGATGCCATAGCTGTCTGAATACATAGACATACGTAGCGATGCCGTAGCTGTCTGAATACATAGACATACGTAGCGATGCCGTAGCTGTCTGAATACATAGACATACGTAGCGATGCCGTAGCTTCTGAAACATAGACATACGTAGAGATGCCGTAGCTGTCTGAATACATAGACATACGTAGCGATGCCGTAGCTGTCTAAATACATAGACATAAGTAGTGATGCCGTAGCTTCTGAAAACATAGACATACGTAGCGATGCCGTAGCTTTCTGAATACATAGACATACATAGCGATGCCGTAGCTGTCAGAATACATAGACATACATAGCAATGCTTGTGCACAAACGCACCAATATAGAACATCTGATCTAAATTTTTGACCTAAACTAAAATTAGCCCTAGTACCTAACCCGAAACCAAAATTCTATTACTTCTCCCAATTGAATCCCCCCCTAATCTAACCATTAAGATGGAAATAACATTTCCCTTAGTAGGCACCTGCCAAAGGAAGTATACTCAAAGAGGACTGGTTTATGCCACATTTTCAGCGACATGTTGAATAGGACTCCAGACCCTAGTGTATTTTTCCATAATAGCGTTCAGACATTGATGGCTCGAGAGGCCACCTTCCAAAGCAGGCTACGCCACATTTTCCACGTTGGCCCCCTGGAGCTTTCCAGGTGTGAAGACCATTCTGACGGAACGGTTCCATGTTCCTGTGCACGGATGTGATGGATTCCCGTTGCTTCGGCGGGACACGACCCTGTGTGGTACGTTTCGAACGTGCCGGGGTGTACATTGAAACGCCATGGAAACGATTATGCAAACTAAGAAGTCTTTCTAGCATTGTATGCTCTCTTTCATAACATAACCTAGCCCATCTTTGTCTTTGTCTCACACACACACAGTAATATTAGAAGGAAAGTGCTGTGTGGTGTTTGTGTAAGATGGACCGTTTTGCACACACACACAGTGGCGCCACCAGGGATTTTGGGCGCCATACAAACATATCACATTGGGCCCCATCCAGCATGCCAGGAATTCAGCGAGACACGTACAGTAGAATTCACTATTTGCTAAGAGTGGTACCCTCTATAAGAAACTGTTCAGCATGCAGTACAGACTATATGCTGTTTTTGTTTAATATAATGACAAATCTGTGGAAAATAATAGTGTTGTAATTCTTATCTTGGAAAAGGATTTAATAATTTTTCTTTTTTGAAAATAAATAAAATCCCAACTGGAGTAGGGCTGGTTCAGGGGTATGGGGACAGGCAGACAGGGATTAGGGCTGGTTCAGGGGTATGGGGACAGGCAGACAGGGATTAGGGTGGTTCAGGGGTATGGGGACAGGCAGACAGGGATGATTAGCTTGAAGCTGCATTAGCATGAATAGCTTGTAAAAGTTTGCCTGCATCGATAATATGTGGGCTGACAGAGGAAACAAATGTAAACACTCATTTAACTAATGTTAATGTCCATTTCCTGATGGACTAAGTGAAATGGGCATTAACATTGGACTGTGGACTAATGTAACAGGTAAATTTCCACCACACATGGACTACGCCCACTTTCCTGTTTGAAAAATCGGGTAACATGCTTTACCTTTCTTCTTTCTCTCTTCTATCTTTCTTTTCGTTTAAGGAAAACAGATTTTTCTTCCACAATCTGAGACATCCTTAATGCCCCACCTGCCCTGCTCATTCGCAATTCACTGCTAGCAAGTACCGTTCGCGCCAGGTTTGGAAAGAGGGCCGAACCATTTCATGTGAAAACGGGGGGGTGCGCAATACACAATACCGAGGCTCTCTGGATGTTTTCTTGTCGCCAAAAACAAAATAGGATAAGTGGATAGGTTAATAATTAAAAGTTGATTATTTTTTACCTCATTCTCCCAAAACATTTTGGTACCCCTGTCAGTCACAGAATCGTCCTAACTCTGCCCACTACACACACTTACCAATCAACCCTCAGTAGAGTCATTTAAAAGGCATCCTAAATTGCAGACTATTTTCTATACACTGGCTGGCCTGAAGTAGCGCGCAAATTAAGGAATAGCGTTCCATTTAAGAAAAGTTATCCTTTTTCAGAATCGTTAATATTGAGAAGTTTATGGCTGTTTCGCCTGAGTCTTTTGAAGGACAGACCCTGTTCTCCAGACATCCTGGCTCTGAATAATGAGGTTTTGAAAAATACTACTCAATAGATTTTCTTGTTCGATTGATGATTTGGCCCGAAGTGCTACCTCATCCCCTACTGAAGAAAGATCAGACACCTCAAATAGCTGTTCTCAGACACGTTCAGCAGATGAAACAAGTCTGTGTGTGTGCGCATGTTTGTGTGTGCACGTGTTTGTGTGTGTGATGACAGAACAAATTGGAGACAGTTGGGTGAGAACACTGATAGGTCTTTGGGGAAACGGACAGTTGGATGGAGAGCTGCGTCAAGCTATGCAGATGAAGGACAGTGATTTGTTTACACCTTCTAAACATTGAACAGTTATTATCAAGCTGATTTTGCCGGTTTCCCGCCACTCCAAAGATGCCACGTTAGTGAATACGGTTTGTTTGTTTGTGGTTTGTTTTGTTCTGGCATTTTGTTCTGTTCAGACCATTCCCTTATGTCAGTTTTCATCCATCTTTGATGGGGGTGGTCTCTTTGGAAGAGAGGCTGGGGAGATTGGGGAGGGAGAGGGGGAGGGAGGGAGAAATGGGGAATAAGGAGAAAGATGAAGAGAGAGAGATACGGGGGAAGACAAAGAGAAGAGAGAGGTAGAAGAGTGGTTGTAGAAGTGAAAAGAGAGGAGAGGACAGAGGAGAAAGACAGAGAAAGGGAGGAGAGAGAAGAGAGAGAGCGAGGGAAATGAGAGGAGAGGGAGGCAGGGCCAGAACAGCTGTCTCCTTCACTCCAAACAGCCTTGGTGTGATAAAGCCCCTAAAAGGCCACATCGAGTTACACCGCTCACACCCCCACCCTGTCTACATCCTGCTCACCTGCTAGCGACCTGGCGAGAATGTGAGGTAAAAAACTGACTGGGAAAGTAAAGGAGAAAGCCTGTGAAGATTGGGTTTCAGTCTTTTGGCCTTTGGTCCTTAGTATTTTGAAGCCATGGCCGCCGAAACCTCTACAACCTCAGTGCTGGAATCGCTACTGGCGAACCCACCAAGACAATTTGCGCTTTTACAACGACAAAGATGAAGGAGAGAAACTCTGTTTAATGTATGCGTGTGGTTACGCTATAAAACTAGGGGAAATTGACTGTAGCTAGTTGAAGGAATTAGTTTCCTTCCTCTGCTGGTAGAGTCATTCAGATGATATGGATGTTTTGCCCTCTTCCACAGCTGTTTGTGAGGCGGTGATAGAGAAACTGCACCTGGTAGACATTAAGACCGCCATCAATCAAAACGCTCTGACATGCACGCGTCTCACACACACACACACACACACACACACACACAATTCACAGTCTTCTCTTCCTCCAGACAGATGATTTCCCATGATGTCGATGGAACTAGCACCGTATAAAACTGTTTAAAAGTCTGAGGAAAATTCCTTTTGATGGATTGGAATCCCTGAGCAATAAAGAGATCTGTTGGAATCTGGGTGTTGGGGGAAGTACAGAACGTGTGTGTGGAGGGATTTTCACTCTGGAACCTTACAGAACTGCCTTCTGCCCAAAATACATTTAGAAAAATCTGCACGGCTGCTCCCTAGCAAAGCCGAAGATGTGAAAATGGACTAAGAAAAGAAAATCCTGCCGATGGAACCAGGTCCATGCCGACTGCACACGGTTTTCTGAATACAGGAGCAACAGGATTTCAGAGCGAGAACGAGATCAAAGGGCAAAAGGGCAAAGGGCAATCCGCCACACTATGTAAACACGACAGACGCAGGGAAACGAGCGGCAATAACAGAGTAAGAAAAAGGAGGCGAGGAGAGCAGTGGAGTTGGACCAGTGAGACCTCACTGGGCGGCGCTCCTGCACCTTAACCCTTGTCATGTTGGCAGAATGAATACAGCGCCTCAGGGAAGGAGTCTAGATCAACAAGGTATCAGAACTTGCCTTACTCTCAGACGTTCCGATCCACTTCAGAGACGGACGTGTGTAAAGCCAGATAAAGACATCAGTCAACCCATCCACCAGAACCAAGCACAACTACTTAGCGAATAGCCAATCTGTTCAACTCTAATAACGCTCGTAATCGACCTGAGTGGTTGGTTTTCTGTTCAAATAATGACTTATTCTCCAGCAGGATAAAGGCCTGACAAACAAGCAAAATGATCTAAATAGGAGTTGATTATTCTGAAATGCTGAACCACCCCAGGCCACCAAACTTCTAATACTGAAGTGAAAATGGTGATGCCCATGGGGAAGAGGCTAACACTGTTTGTATACAAGGACAGACTAAACCGCAAGGAGAAAAGAAACCACAGAAATATGGAGAGGAAGAGAAATGAAGAGAAATGAAGAGCTGAACCTTTGAGACCCAGCACAGTAGCTGTCTCGCTCTCCCTGGCCTCCTCATCTCTGTCACGCTCACTCTCTCGCTGTGCATGCTGGGAGTTTGGTTGTGTGAACTGGTGGGTGAGGTGGTGCCGGTGGTCGGTCGCCGCCGCCGAGGCATTTATCCGATTTTCGTCGCATTTTCTCTTTTTCTTTGCATTTCTCCGTTGTATGTCTGTTGATCAGTTTGTACGACTGAATTTGTGGGATTGTTTTGAGCAGAGAGGGTAGTGGAGCGCTACGGGTGAGCTGGTGGGCCGTGACCAGACTGTTTCAGCATCAAGGATAAAGAGATGAGGAAAAGGTTAATCAGACATTTGAGAAAGCGATATGTTTGTGCCGAACGCACCGCTTTCTTCACTCGCGGTCCAAGTCACCACACCGAATGTCCAACCGATTTATCCCAAATGCCCTCAATATACGTGATTGGCCATATTATGGAAAGTTGGTGAGCCCAATCAGCACGGTACCGCCGGCGGGTCGGAATGACTTACCACAGCAGGAGGGGAGAGCTGGCGCCCGGGCAGGGAGTGAGCAGGAGGAGGGGGTAATGAGAAGGAGGACGGGGGCATGTTTGTCAGACGTAAGGGATGATGTCATACCCGGTGGTGTGGTGGATGACAGGTCCTGGATGATTTGCAGGAAGGACTTGGGAGGTAGAAGTGTTGCATGGGTAATGGATGATGGATGATGGATGATGTATCTCTGACCCGTCCACCGGTTTGTGAAGTGAGTGAGCGGTCCCACTTCCTGCAGGACATTGAGTGTCTGCGCGTAACGTTTGGGATGGACGCGGGCCTCAAAGATCTCCTCCGAGATGCGAATACGTTGGGTGAAATCAGTGCAAAAGTTCAGGAGAGCTCACGATTTAACTGATCTTAGTGAGGCGAGGCATTGTAGAATCAATACATTTGTGACAGGATAAAAATCGAGCCACACAGGGCAACCTCTCCGTTTGAATGTGAGAGGAAATCGGCATAAGAAACTTAACACAATACAGATGTGCTGACTAACTCTGAACAAAGGACCATAGATAGGACATTTTGTCTGATACTGATGGGCCCCACACATCCTGTCCATACCTCCTGCTAGGAGTTGCCCATGTGACTGTCACAGGATGGATAGGACCATTGACCATAGGTTGGAACATACCATATGAAGGTCTATTGTAGGATAAACCTTTCATATTGGAGGGTATTTGACTGTGTAATGGCTGGTTATGACCATTGACCACCTCCCTTGTGTCCTGGTATAAAGATTGTGTTCATTCTGTATTCATTGGAGAGAAAAAGGAAAGAACTATGGAAGGTTAACATCATCGTCTCATGCTGAATAAAGATGGCTCTCCCCTGACTTCTGGTTGCATTAATATTGTTCCTGGATATCAAATGGGGAGAATATGACAAATGTGAATACCAAATATTCACCAACAGAAAATCTACGCCAGTGCTTCATATTAATATCCTTCTGATATAAGGATAGTCATTTGGTCTGTATTCAGAACAAGTGGGCTGGGAGAGCTTTCATGGTTATTCAGGGTCCAGTAGGGTGTCGCTGAGGCCCAGGAACGCAATTCGCATTCCACCGCGTAGACCGATGAGTCAGAACTAAAGTCCGGATTCACTGAACACGTTCAGGTCCAAGTCGCGCTCTGCGCAGTTGGCACCCGGCCGTGGCTCCCAGAGGGCCAGACCCGCCAATACACTGAAGGACCACATCTCCGGAGTGGAGCGTCTCGTCAGACCCGGATCGGACCGTGTCAAACTGGGATCAGCGTAGCTTCTGCGCGTCAAAAAGCTGTTTGTCGTCTGTCTGGGAGAGGGAGGAGTGGCTGTGCTGACGGACAGGGAGGCTCGGCGATTAACCAGAATTACATGGTGGGTCGTGGAGAAGCAGACCAGGCCCATAGAGGTGGGACGGGATACAGGCGGGTCTGATACGTTTATTGTACGTGTAGTTTTAGATGGTTTCAGATCCAAGCCTGTGCCAATAGAGCAAATCTCTCCCCCTCTCCTCCCTCTCTTCTCCCTCTCTTCTCCCTCTATTCTCCCTTTCTCCTCCTCTCCGTCTCTCCATGTCTCACTCAGTCCCAGGGAGAGAAAAGAGCGTAGGAGAACAAAACTGCAGAGCTGAGGAGGAATTAAGAAGCTCAGCCCCATACTGTGCTACGCGCCTATGCGTGTGGCCTATAACATGCTTACTCTACACCACACACTGAGCCTGAAGAACTGAAGATGAGACCAAGCATGAGAATCAAAGGAGGACTGTCTCTACATGCTGCAACCCCCTGCCACATACTAGGCTGCTACTCTGGGCATTTACCTCACGGAGACATGAAGCAGGCTAGGAGGAACCGCAGAAAACCTGATGGAGGACTCTTGGGGGGACGGGGGGACCGTTAGAGCTCAGGCCAGTCAGTGAGAAGTGTGTGAACAGCATTCATGTTGTCAATAATTATGCTCAGTTTATGGATGTTCGGGATTACCGCTGTTGATAATGTATCTGTGTATGTGTGTGTGTGTGTGTGTGTATGTGTGTGTGTGTGTGTGTGTGTGTGTGTGTG
>JACXGJ010006274.1:0-35194 GCA_016801105.1 Esox niger
AGTGCAAGCAATGTTGGGAATATGTGATTTCGCGTCCTAGAGTATTTTGCAGTGTGGTACTGTTTTAAAACTCCAGCCTCTAGATGGCGACAATTATCTACATGTTTTATATCTACTTGTTTTATATCCCACTACAGAAAGTGAGACAGTCAGTAAGAGACATTTCTAAACCCTGGCCTGGCACAACGGCACATGTTTTCTGTCCGGTATTAAATTAGTGTTGACTTGGACTTATTTTGGAAGAGCCATAAAGATGTGTAAATTGGAGATCCATTCCCAAGTGCAGAATATTCTCCTTAGAGTATCCTGATTTTCAACAGAGCAGGGGATAGGGCATCATTTGTGATGGGTTATGAGAGGGCGGCCATGTGGGGACTCAGGGGAATGTCATGTCAACAGGTTCAAACCACAACTCCCTAATGATGGAAGATAGCAGAGGGTTCATGCAAAGGTGAAAGGGGTCATAAAGGAATACACTGGATTTTTGGATTGCTCCAGGGAGCACATTTGGTCAATTTCTGTTTGGACAATTTTAGTATGAATGTTCTTTCCAAAATTACCCAAACGTGATTGTAATAATATAATGCACCCTTTTATGGCTGCTAGCAATTATGGGCAAAATACAGTACATTGATGAAAGCCTTCAGAATTATCTCTAGTGCAAAATCTATTCAAAATCATGTTACTGCAGTATACATGTAGAATCATTTATTTAGCGCTATTATAATGACAGTGATGTTTTATTAATCATCCGAAAAAAACATACTATCTTTGTTTAAAGGCATTTACACATCCTGATGTATGCGTTCTACTTAAATTCTTGGGTCAGTCCAAGCTGGGTTGGGCCACATGAATATGCGTGTAGCTGAACTTTTGCACTCAATTGGCTATCAGCCTGTACCATTAATGCTGAAGTTTTGATTTCACATTCATTAGTATAATTTAAGATTTAGTGTAATGTTGCATTTATACTTTTTATATCACTTGATTCTATTCAGATTCCATATTTCTTCAGGCACCGCCATCTTTAAGGGTTTGGCCAATGCCAAGTAGACACTAAAACATCTCTAATCAGTGACAGCACCAATCATATCACTCCAGGGATTACACTGTACCTGTCCAATAAGAGTTTTTATTTTCCATTCCAAAATGCTTTACTATAGCATCCACTAATGAATACAGCCCAGGAGAAGTCCCACGTTTGCTGACATTCGGAAGTACGCCAAAGCGGTTCATAGGTCAGCGTGTGTCTCCGCAGGAGGGGGAAGTGGTAAGCAGAGTGCATGGATCTTTAGGTTGGGCAATCTCTGATTAAGATCACACTGGGGGTCTAAAGATGTGAGTTCACCCTGGATTCTACTCCACGTTTGGGCTTCATACAACGCCTCTTCCTGATTGGGTAGGAGAGACCGGGGAGCACAACCTTGCTTACATAAATAAGGTAGAGGGAGAAAAGCACACAAAGCCAAAGGTGAGTCCCTGTTGCCATATTTCACGGGAGGCACCATTGTTTGGTCTGCGGACTGCACTCTTGCCATGCTAAGTAGTTTCCGTCACTGGGATTGGGATATGGCAATGCATTTGTTGTTCTGCAGGAACAAACCCATTTTTTGGCTGCAGGTGAATGTTAAAAACAAAAGACAGCGGGGGAGGCCTCTTGAAGAACATCTGCTTTTATCAAATGCTTTGTCTGGCTACAGTAGTAGCTCCATTTGTTTACAGTTATTTGCTCCGTTTGTTCACAAGTCTGACACTCCGCCTAAATCAGCTTAATGTAAATGTTTAGCAAGGGTAAGAATGACGCTCCTTTCGCATTACAGAAATATTTGCTGTATTAGGAGCGTAAGATAAATACAGTATGAACTCGATAATTAGTTATTTTAAAACATTACGAAATGTCTTTGGAATATTTGTATGCAGCTCACTTCAATAAGTCTAAGCTTATTGTAAGTAAACCCTCATTGTTATGACTTGACAAAATATTGCAATGTGATTTTGACAGTTTTAGCTGTTTTTGCTTACTATTTCAAATATTTGCATTGAGAGGTTAAGATAACACAAATTTCTGACAAAGTGTAAAGGTGACAACTACAGACCCTCGGCTTGGCCCACAGACCATGGACTTCCCCCTATGATCCATAATGAATACACAGCCATTGAGGATTTCCGTTCGTCCACCCTGTTTTCCATTAAAGATCTGACAGCACAGTCACTCAGTGTCTCTGCCTTGCTATGTGGCTCTATATATAGGCCTTTTTTCCTGAAGTTGTTTTGGAGGCTCTAGGAAACCAACTGCCAGTTCTCGCTCTCTCTCCCTCTTACTCTCTCTCACTCTCCCTCTCACACATAGACACAAACACATACACATCCCACAGCTAAATTGCCTCTGAAATGTATCAGACTTGATCCTGATTGGTCCCTGGGTGGGAGACCAGATGCTGCTGGAAATAGTGCAGCAGAACCATAAGGGGGCACTTTTTCCTCTGGTCGAAATTTCAAATCCCAAAGCCCCATGGCAGTGAAGGGGATATTGCTCATCCTAGTATGACGGTCAAAAAAGTTCCCAGTCTAGCCCCCCTACCAACATTGCTAGCTCTCATCCCCAGTTTCTAGCTGACTCATTCATATAGGTTGTTCCTGTAAATTAGATAAATGATAAGTCTACCTGACTATGGGCCCTGCAGAGTAGGGCAGACTTAAAAATGATTGTTCATTTTATTTTTTTATTTTTTAAGATTATTTAGAGATTGAAATGAATGGAAACAGTATATTAATTGAAACGTGTCAAAGACAACAACTGAATCTGCAGTACCGATTTTGTACAGGAATGTAATGTTATGAATGACTTGGTTTACAGGTAATCATTCAGAAGGCATTCATAATGTGTTTAGTATCCCTGAGGGAACTCATCCTCTGCAGCAGTGGGAAATCTGGGTCTTCCTTTTCTGTGGCAGTCATCATGAGAGACAGTTTCATCATACTGCTTTAGGATATATATATATATATATATATATATATATATATAAAGCATTTGATTAAAAAGAAAACACATTTAAACCACCTAGTTTGAGGGACTATCTGATGTGTGTGCTTACATTAGGCTTTCCCTATAAACCTGCATGAAAATGCATTTAAACAACGCATTTAAACAATCTAAAATGATTTGGTTTCCAGCAGTGGTTGTTAGTCTTAACTGGACCGGCGTTTTTTTCCCGTCTTATGTTCATCACTCAGTGACACATTATTTTGGTAAACGACCACACCACCTTGTGTCAATGCTATTTCTGTTTAAATGAAATATAGAAGAGCAAATCCACTAGACAATGTGAGATGAAGTGTCCCGTCCTGTGTCTAATGTGTAGACGGTGCTCTTGTTTATCAGCCAGGTCAGGGGATGTCATTGCATAAATAAAGACAGCCACATACGCACGCTGGATGAATAAAGCATCCTGTTTTTTTCTAACTATTATTCAAAAGTCAAAACAATTTACACAAAGGAAAATAAATATGCCCGCTGCTTTAGTAGTTTACAGTGTCAAAGACATCATGTGAACTCCAGCCCCACCACATATTTAGAGGGACACACACAGTCATATCCAGAATGATGGGCACCAGTGATAAAGATAAATCTGAAATGAATGACACACGCAGCGCTATATGTTTGCAAATGTCTTTTTGTCATTACACCATTTGAATTTGCCAGGGAAACAGGGTTTGAAAACTCCATTACCCATGATAACGATACTGAGCCTTTCTGCCATACGTAAATGTGTTCCATTATATACAACTCACCAGGGTTTTCTAGTCGGCACACCAAGATGGCTATTGGAAAACATTTTGTGCAACATTTCTTTTGTGAGATTTTCGCTTGATTATAGTTATTATATAAAAAAAAAAAAACGTCTCATCTAAACATCGCATGGCTGGGACGTCTGAGATCAGTAATGATCCGCAGTCTGCTCCAGGTGTCACTTCTGTAGACACTTGTAAGGGTCATCTGGGAGCCCTTCATGACAGTATTGGTGTGGCTGGAATATCTCCCCTTCCGGTGATGTGAACGCTGTGTAGCTGAAAGCCCGTACCTTTCCACAGCTACGTTGTCAGTGTGCGGGGGACCAGGCTCACTCTCTCTTCTGTCTCCTAAAATCCACAATCAATTACATCGTTTTTTTTAATGTTGAGTGAAAAGTTGTTCGCCCATCATTGTTAGCGATACATGACTGGAGTTGTTCATGATCAGGCAGTTGTGGGTGAGCAGGGGGGTATAGAAGCTGACTGAGTAGAGACCCTTGTGAGGAGCCCGTGTTTTGGGTCAGCTAAGCAAAGGCGATCTTTCCTTGCCTCATCACCAGTGGTCAGGACGTCAGAGATCCAGTAGCCAAATTTGGCAACAGAGGTCAATATATGTAGGTTTCAGATAGTACAGTCTCCTCCAAATTAAAGGGAACCCCTGATAATGATTAGCATAAATAATACTACCAATACTTTTATTTGATTTTAACACAGTGTAAAAATATTGAAAGACACATTCCAAAGGCAATGCGCTTATATAAAACAAACTGGTTGGTGCATCAACTTCAAACATTAAAATAACAAAAAACAACAAGACCATAAAATGCTCTAGTCTTCCCCTTTAAGGAGGAGGGCAGGAGGGGGTTTGGGATTGAGCCTTATTCTCAGTTCACAGGGTGTGGAACCATATGTCTCCTACGTGTCTAAATAAAGAGTCAGCTGATGGATACAGTCTGATAACATAAATCAGGATATCCCATCAGGTTTGACGAAGTGTCCTATTGTTAGGAATCAAGTGGGTAGCCATCCTGACAGACGTGTGGTACATTTTAAAAGTATGTTGTTGGCTTAGGGAGTGTTTTGGCAGAGTGAATTCATGATGAGGACCTATATAGGTGTTATGTAATGTATAGGCAGTCGACGCCACACCCCATGTCCTACTGGTCCATCAGCCACCCTGCGAGATAAAGACAGGAGATCCGGAGAGTAGAACTTATACAGCTCTGGAATAAATGAAGAGACCACTGCACCTTTTTCTTTCCTTTCCAAAAAAGTTGAAATGGAAAGTTTTGGGTGAGAAGCAGAAGTGTTCAATTTGCAGTGGTCTCTTCATTTGGACCCTTCTGTTCCTCACTCAAGACCTTCCTTTTCAACGTTTTTGGAAAGGAAAGAAAAAGGTGCAGTGGTCTCTTCAATTTTCCAGAGCTGTATGTGAATAGAGGGTTGCTTTTCTTCAGACTGGGCCGATCTGGACTAAACCAGACCTGGAAACCACCCTGCTCTCCCTCCCTCTTCAGGGCACAACAGAGCAAACAAACAAAGATAGGGGAACTAAACCGTGAACAATTAAATTGATCGAGAGGACAAAGAGAGGGGGAGGTGGTTAAGGATTTGTTCCGAAAACAAACAGTGTATTGTTGGTGATTAACATCAGATGTGTTTTCCAGTGCTCGGTCGTGTTAATTAGGAGGAAGTTGGGCAGTGCTTCCCAGGGACTTCATTGTGATACTTTGTTGCTATTTGTCCATTAAAGGGCCTGATCAAGGGGAATCTTCATGTTCTTCATACTCCTGCCCTTACGTGCCCGGGCCTGCAACAAAGTTGGGTCCTGGCCTGGAATATACCCTGACATCCGTGTCTGTAGTATTCTAGGTATATTAAAGGATGTTTGATGATGGCATTAGATATATATAGTATGAAGTCAGCCAGCCATTCTCAACATTCAAAGCAGTGCCAAATTCCTGTTGATTTACTTCCTGTCCTTCAGTCAAGAGACTTAAACCAGCAAAAACAATGTTCATTCTCGGTCAAATAATCCAGTTGTATAGTGTTTGGGAGACTTTGGATAACTGTTTTCGTTTTATGGGTTGGGGGTGAATTGAAATGGACAACATCGCAACATTCTTCCTAAAAATGTATGCACATTTATTAAGGGTTTGTTAATTTCCTTTTCCCCAAAATATGTATACTTTTTAGAATGATTCAAGACAGAGAAACTATAGGGATTATATTTTATCAATGTGAATACATTTAACACATTTTATAGTAATTATATTTCTGTAAGGTTCTGTTTTGTTTTGGCTGTTGTTTAATGTAGCCTGTCCTTTTTGTTCTGATTGTTTTTACCTGTTTGTTGTTTAGTCCTTGTTGTTAGCACCCTATTTAATTTTCCCAATCCCAATGTCCCCCCTAAACCCTCAGTGACTTAACTGACTTCACCTGGTAAGTGATTGAGTGCAAGAGGCAGCAAGGGCTCTAAATGCTATAAATAGTAATTGAACGGCACTTTGCGACTTTATCATGTTACCTTGATAACGCTGAAACATGTTGCACACTTATGTCTGTGGTATTGCCTGCCTGATGTTTTCTTGTTTTTACCTGCCTTCATTAAACCCTTTTGTTGCTCTACAAATCCACACTTGGTGTCCTGCTTTACCGGTAATGTGACAATTTCTGTCAAATTAATAAAAAAATGTATTGCCTCTTTAAACAATGTTATATGCATGTGGTATGTAAATAGAGTGCAGTATACTATCTCATTAATATTAAGCAGCTTAATAGTTGTAGAGTTAGATTAAATGGCTTATGATAAACAAATCTAAACAGTGAGACCAAATATACGTTCAACGATCTGTTCAGTCATCACTGTTCTTTGTGACCCAGGTCAGTCTAGCATCATGCAATTCTTGCTGTTCTTCCTCAATGGCAAATTATCAAATTAGGAAAACAATCTTCATTAATGCTCCAAAACCATTCCCCTATTCCTGAACAGTGTGTGCAGTGTGGCAGGGTACATTATCCTACTGAAAGAGGTCACTGCCATCAGGGAATACTTTTGCCATTAAGTGGTGTACCTGGCCTGTAATGATGTTTAGGTACTGTAGGTGGCACGTGTCAAATTGACGCCCACATGAATGCCCAGACCCAGGATATATATCCCTGTAGAACATTGTCCAGGGCATCACACTCCCTCCTCGTCTTCCCACAGTCCGTCCTGGTGCCAACATTCCCGGGATATAAGTGAAAACTTGATTCAACAGACCTGGGGGATATTTCAGAAAGCAGGTTTAGTGAAAACCTAGAGTTAGCTGACTCAAGAGTTGGTGGAAACTCTGGGTTTGACAGTTTCAAAGAGACAGTTCAGCGTTTCTGAGTCAGTAACTACGGCAACATACACCATGAAGCTAACCTGCTCACTAGCAGGTTTAATCCAACTAACCCTGAGTTTGTGCTACTCTAATTGAAACCTGAATGTGTCAGACAAAGCGTGCCCTTCTCTTCAAATACACTTGAAGTACAAATACTCAGCAGAAATCTCCGTTGGGAGAGTGTGATCAGTCCCCGCTTGGACATTCTATCATTCCCTAAACATTATATGTTACCCTATTTCTGCACAATCGATCATTTATCTAAACAATATTCTCATCCCTCAAATCATTCCTATAATACATGGTGGACATGCTCTCAGTTTGAGCATATGTCCAAGGCAACTGTCTCTGTCGGGCTGTCAGATGTGACTCTTGCACTGAAACATTTTCTGTACACTTTAGTGGTGTTCCGAAATGACTGACCCACAAGACTCATCCAAAAAGTCCACAGGATTGCAGGTATCAGTCCAAGCAGAAATACGTTTTTTTTGTGTGAATCTTTGAGACTTGCAACACAAATCAGTTAATATTTTCGGGATTCCAGGGGTGATTGGCTGCATAGATGACACTCAGACTCCTATCACAGCTCCTTCAGTAAAGGAAGGAGATTGTGTGAATAGGACGTCTTTCCACAGCATTAATGTACAGATTGGCCAACAAAGAATTGTACTTATTCTTGAGGATTGTACTTATTTTTTCTTTGATAATTTCATTTACTACTTAAATATATGTTGAATGTAGCCACTGAAATATGTTTGATTACGTAGGGGAGGCTTAACAGCATCACAAATGCTTGTACTGTACTTTCATGTTTGAAGTAAATATTTCAATTTCATAGTCAGTTGCTACAAAGTACGTTTTGTGCCTGTTAGGTGGCACCTGCACAAATGGGGTTGCACCTGTACCTCACTTGGCCCAGGCAAGCGAACTTGGCAGTGAAAACTGCCCAAAAGCAACTATACTTCCTGAGGACACTCAAGAAGTTTGGCATGTCTGTAAAAACCCTCACCAACGTCTACAGGTGCACCATTGAAAGCATCCTCTCAGGCTGCATTACTGCCTGGTACGGCAGCTGCTCTGATCGCAAGTCCCTCCAGAGGGTGAAGTCTGCGGACCGTGTCATCTCCCTTCCGTGCAACGCATTTCAAATGCTCTGATGTCATTTAATGTGCATTTGAATATTATTTTGTATGTTCCATTCATAGGCATATTACACATATTCATTATATTCAATACTTCTACTGTCGTGGAAAACCAACCACTCTTTACTAAAAACAAATGCACTTCAACTCAGGACTTTGTGGATCCAATAGACTTTAATGAAAATCATACAATAATGACAGACATTAAAGCCAGGTCCTTCTGCAGATACACCCCTAATGTTCTAAGTCCGGACCATGGCTTTTATACACAACTTTCACACATTACGCCATCTGACTTTGTCTGGTCGGCAACCCCCCGGAGTGGGGTGCGCTTCTTCTACCTCCCTGAGTTTGGTCTCCCCAATTGGAGGCAGGTGCAGATCACTGCCTCCAATTGGGGAACACATTTATGTGAATGTTAGTCCACACTCTGTGTGGATCATTATGGTTTGTTGTTGCTCCTTAGCCTATACCCAAGTCACTGTAAGCTGCTTTCAGTTTGGTTCCTTTTACTTTAATAAAAACAATGGCATATTACCACTCCGTCTCTGCGCCTGTGTCATTCTACAACCAGCTGTGTGACACGTGTGCTTTAATTAGGGTTAACTTAACTAATTGTTACCACCTGTTCCAAGACCGAAAACTCGAGTTTAACAGCTCAGTTTGTGAACCCAGAGTTGTGGTTTCAACTTGGAGTACGTCAACCCTGCTTTCTGAAATACCCCCCTGACGACCGTTTTCCATTGCTCCAGTTCCGTAGCACGTATGTCCACTGTAAGGGCTTTTGACGGTGGACAAGGGTCAGCATGGGCACTCTGACTGGTCTCTGGCTACACAGCCCCACACACAGCAGGGTGTGATGCACTGTTACCATTTTAAAAATATCTGTGATTTGTGCCACAGTAAACCTTCTGTCACCCAAATCCCTGTCGTCAGTTTGTGGTTTGTTCCTGTTTGGACCACGGTCGTTAGGTACTCACCACTGCTGGCCAAGAGCACCCCAGAAGCCTTTTGGTGACGATAACTGACTAAATAGAAACAGAAAAAACTAAAACGAAACGGAAACTTTTCATTTTGGTTGACAAAAATAAAATTTACCAAATGATCTAAAATATATACTATAGCAGGATAGGAGGATTTTGGAAAGATAGGTTCTCAGTGTTTTTTTTATGATGTGAATTTCAGATGTGATCAGAACACCAATATATACCCAAATCTGTATATGTCATGATAAATGACACATTTAGTCTTGTGCATCTGCCACTGCTTCCCCAAATGCTGCTGCTGCTTGACAGGTACAAAACTGGCTTTCTAATTGATGCAAATACTGTTCTTCCTCAAAACATTTGTTATATTAAATCCTCACACACTTTATCTCAGTTGAAAAAATATCACACTAACACAGCAGTGTAAATGACCAGGATTTATGCTGGTCCTCAGAATATGTTTAGTAAACAGATTTGAAATGTTTGGCTCTTGGCATGAGCATGCCTAGCAAATTTAGCACAAACAACAATCGATAATTGCTTGTAGTTACTTTACATGAAATAAAAAGCTTAGTTCATATATACATTTTGACAAGCACAGAAATGGTGTTCAATACAGATATAATTAAACACAACAGTCTTTTAGAAATATAGAGGTATAGGGAACGTAAACAACACAGAGCCCATGACCCCTACTGAGATTGCAGGATTTTGTTTTGAACGCCAAGATAGCATTTATCAAACATGAAAAAGATCTGCCGTGGCCGAACCTGCCCTTCAACCAGAGAACAGGAAATTCCCTCCTAGTGCATGGTGTAAACATGGCTCTAATAAAAGCATCCGTTTGCCACCTTGGCAGTAGGCAACTGGAAGCCTTCATTTACCACAAAACATCCCCTCCGTTGAGTCTAGAGACACAACCCTTCAGTCCCTCAGCAGCCAAGCCCCATCTAGGAGTCACAGTGGAGCCCAAAAGGACACGGCTGCTTCAACATGCATAAAGATTGACAAACAATATATACATATACACACACACTCCCTGCGTCACACACAATTACTGTCTGACGGTCCTTTGGTATGTATTAGTTCCCAGTATTGTTACTCTATTAACTATTGTTATTTATTTTTTGCTCCAAAATGTGACTACATATTGGCTATAGGCAGTAGTTAAATAAATAACCTCCCAACAAAAAGAGAAGTTGAATCCACCCAATCAATGGGTTTTTTATTTATTCTGTGGCCACAATATAGATCAAAATCATTCACAGTGAATGTTCAAAATATTTGCAAATTGTATATAAAATTAAACATTTCCATTTGTGTTACAAATTGCAACACAAAGTCGTGTAAAGCATTTCGATGACCCAGAATATGAAGAGGTATTGAACAGCATATCTATCCATACATTGTGCTTGAATCCACAAAGCAGTAAATTGCACAAAAAACGTGTTGGAATATGATAACAGTTTAAATAGCTTTGGTACCACTTCACAGATTTTGTTTTTCAGTATGTTAATGAGCAATTCATCAACTGTTAATTGTAACAGATCTAAACAGTTGTGACCCATCGGATAATATTGTGCAGTCATGTAAGCAATCTTTAAACTAATACGTATTAGTTAAAAAAACAACTACAAATGTATCATATCTCCTTTATGAAAAGTGTTACCCAATAAGGTTTAAAATGGTACATTCATCAATGATACTACACCGAATGTATGTCCTAAAATCAATCCAATGAATGCAAATGTATACTGGTAATTTTTTTCATTCTTTATATCTGAGCTCTGAGCTAAAAGAACCATAGATGAACTTGTTTGTGCGGTACCTGAGGTCAAGTTCTTTTATACAGCATTCTATTGAAATGTCTGTAAATGAGGGGAAAGATCATTTACAGATTACATAGAAGCTCTATTAACTTTAATATTTCTTTGGAGAATTTTCATTTGTTATTAGTAGTTGTGTGTTTTACAGTATTTCTTTGATTTTTACCCCATTGTAGTAGTTGTCGAAAAAGTGTAATATGATTTTTAAGTCATATTTTAAGAGTGCTCATCACATTGTCATCATGAACAAAGTTCAACCTATTTTATTCACAGCTGAAAATTCAGAAAGACAATGAACTCCCTCAGTATCAATCAGAAAAATAATAAAACTTGTGTGTGCTGCCACTTATAATTGAGCTATGGATTGTGAAATTGGGTGATATGTTTGCAATGTACAACAGTGACCCAATCGCCCAAAGATGAATGATTTGGACTTTTAAAATAATAGGTAAATTTGTTTTACATGCACCGTGTTGGCCCAGACAAGCACAGTTTGCTAATTTACTGTAGTATGTGCATACATTTCTGTCAATTTTGGTATATGTAAATGTTTCACATGGGAATCAAAACCCCCGCCCGGGAAACCCAAGCACAGTGCTCTACCAACAGAGTTGCACTTTAGCATTCTGCTTGTCTTGAACCAGTTGTGGCAAAGGAAGCACATAATGTTAAACAAACTTCCAAAAATGCTTAAAAGTAGGCTATATTACTAGATTGTATACTTTATATTACTATGGCGGATTTAAAGCTGCATTTTAGATAATACATATAGCTTGCTAGGTTGCTGTAATGATATAATAGGCTGTTAGATTCAGCCCAAATATTAATGACATCTGGAAACCAACATACTTTCTATGGAATTATCAAATGGCAAGAGACGAATGTCAGCACCCATCAAGAAAAAGGTACAGTATCCCTCAACAGGTAACATTCCTTGTTTATGTGATGGCTCCTCCCTCTCCACATGAACACCAAGACATTCCCATCTCCATTGTGTGAATATGTATTAGCAACACGTGTCATGCTTTGGAGGTAGGACCTAAACAAGAGTTTCCGGTCTAGGTAGGAATTAAGTCAGCATAGGGCAGGAAGTGAGAGACTTAAGTCAGCTATCATTCATATTCTTGTCCTCAGACATAGGCTCTGGTCGCCGAATGTTTCTGTGCCTCGAGGATCTTTTGCGGTGCCTTTTAGGACGGGCCTCGGAGAACCAGTTGGCTAGAGTCATGGCAACACGGATTAGGCCCAGGTTGATGCAGTGCAACTCAGAGGTGATGGGGATGTCTGAGAAAAGTGCATGGTCCCTGCATAGGACTGTACAGTTGTCAGTGTTCTCAAAGTCCTTAACCACGTTCAAGATCTCCTGACGCTCGGCCTGATGCATCATCCCCCGTACATTCAGCAGGGTGGATACATGCTTCTTCCTGTAGGGAGTATGAACAGGAGGGAGATGGGGAGGAGAGGGAGTTAGTGTTTTCTTTGCTCTTTTATTTTAGAAATTTTGCAGACATTCTTCCTGAGTGACTAACGAATACGTCTCAATAAAGGAGGGAGCTTCATCGTTCAACAACGATAAAGCAAAGAGCAATGACTTATTATGTTCAGTTCGTGTACAGTATTTGCTAAGAAACTGCATTTTATGGCAATAGAATGATCCAACAGAGACATGGTAAAACTTTGATTCTAAAATGTTTGAAGGAAGCTGAATTTTCAATGTGTTGTAGTTCTAAAATCTCCATTAAATCAAATGTAATTACATTTTATGATTGCATCAATATGGACCAGAGGGGAAGAGGAGGTTCGTTCACAAAGCAATGAAGAGATGGGTGAAACTGAACGAGCTGGTAAACAAACCTATGAAAATGCATGCAGTGAGTGGCATGCAAAAAACAAAGTGAGTGAGTTAACATGTGTCCAGGTCATATCGACCTGCTCCCGCTCTCTCCTTTGATTCTAGAACATGGCACCAGTCTGTCTCCCGCAAGGTGGCAGAAACAGGAAGTACTTCGCAGCAGCTTCCTGTCTGCCTGACCACAGGTCATGCGTCACACATTGGGTACACTGCCAACTAGTCGGCCAGCGGCTGACCCAACAAACAATGAGGAGCCTGGGATAGTATCTGGTGGCCCCCAGACTCTGACACTCTATACAGCAAAACTGAAATAATTATAGATGTAACGCAGGTATGTCCCTTGTTTTTTTTCCCTTTTCCCCTATTTTTTCATTACATCCACAGGAAGACTAAACGTTTTCACCAACAGGTTAGCTAACTACATTCACAAGTCAGAAAGAGTACATTGAAAGTGTGCCATAATATGTTGATTTGGGGAACTATGGCATGGCACAATGCCATGTTCTTTTACTGTTTACTTAGCTATTTTACTGTTAAATTAGTTAACTTACATAAACCTGCATTAATGATATCATGAGTTAAATGATTCACATTTTATTCAGAAAAGAAACTTGTAAAGAAACTTGTAAATAACAGCATTTTATACTTATTATATTTTCTTAATTAGCTATTATTATTTTCTTTCTAAGCAAATTTCCTTTAGAATTCTTTAGTTAAGCATCATTCCACAACCATCATGCTTGACCAGTAGTGTATGTTGTTACTGTGAAAGTCAGTGTTTGGTGTACAGAACTCAATTGGCCAAAATTAACCACTTTAGAGTCATCTGTCGGTAGACAATTTTTCCAGTCTTAAGGATACTTGAAAAGTGTGGATTTTGGAAAACTCAAGTCCACATTTAGAACAATCTGGAAATCAAGGACGTAAAGTGATTGTGTTCTCGGGCTGTGCACCACAGGGTGCAGAAAAGCAGTTGAAGCTGTAGAAATTCCTGTAGCAGTTTATGGCACACAGTGAAGAATTTATAAATGTTAGTAAACAGGCATGCATCGCCATTTTATTATTACTAAATGTACATGTTTTATTAATGTCCAAAACATTTAGTATGGATTAGTATTTTTGTCTGGCCTCATAAAATTTATATTTTACTTAATATTACTTTGTTAATTTTTGGGAGGACCAGTTAAGTTTCTCACAAAAGATGGACATGCCATTGGTATATATTTGAGCAGTAGCTGAAGCTCCTTAAAACAGCATAGAATGTTTTTATGGTAAACAATGAGCACAAAAGACCAGGTATATATATAAAACCCTGTTTCGAAAAAAGTTGGGACACTGCATAAAATAATAGGAGCTCTCTACGATGGCACTGTGTCCAGCTTCAAATTCCTGGGTTCCCACATTTCCGAGCACCTCTCCTGGTCCCTCAACATCTCAGCCCTGGTCAAAAGGTGCGACAGCGCCTGTATTCTTGAGGAGGCTGAAGAAGGCCTGTCTGTCTTCCAAGATCCTTGGGAACTTTTGCCACTGCTCAATAGAGAGTTTTCTGACTAACTGTGCCCAAGTGTAATTTGGTGGTTGCTCCGTAGCCAACCAGAAGTCCCTGCGACCGGTGGTGAAAACCCAGCACCTCACAGGTACCCAGCTCCCAGCCATCGTAGCGCAAGCGGTGTCTGCATAGGCCGTGCGGCATCACTAAGGACTCAGTTTCAACATTTGATATGTTGTCTTTGTACTATTTTCTATTGAATACAGGGTTTCAATTATTTGCACATATTTTCATACTGTTAACAGTTTTATTTTACACAGCGACTCAAATTTTTTGAAAACAGGGTTGTACATATATATATATAAAAGTATATATATATATATATATATTTATATTTATACTTTTATATATATATATATATATATATATATATAAATATATATTTCAATGAATGCTTGGAAATGGTGACCTATAGGCACCAATATCATGAATGATGTTATGAATCATTATTACAAGGTTTTAAAGTTATTTGTATATTAGTAAATCACTAGGATAATAACGTTAATAAATGTGGGAGTAACAATTCTCAAAAAAAATCAAAAATAGTATCTTTATAAAGGCTTTATTATGTGAAGTATTCTAAAGCGTTTCCGAATACAATGAAGACCCCGCCCTTCTGGAGACTGTGCCCAAATGTGTGATGACATGTAAGCCAGCGAAGCTCCTGCGTACAGGAAATGACGTGATACAACAGCCATTGAGGCAAAAGGATGAGAAACCCCTGGCAGACAGGTTTGTTCAGTCATCGAGTCATCCGGCTAACTGTGGGAATAATTAAAGTTATCCATGTCCGGCTGCCACACCTATGACTAGGTTTGGTGTGGCAAGGATGTGGCAGCCATAGCAATCACTGACTGGGATTTCACAAATAGAATTCACCTTTATTTTACCCTTTGCTAAGCCTTGACACCCTTGGTTTCTGTTGCAACCTAGGACAACATTTCCCGGGGAGCTCCGTTTCCCAACACTTAAAAATGACAAACTAGTGCACGATTCTATCACTAACAGATTTGACTATTACAATGGTCATTCCCACCAAAAAGATTTAAGGAAATTACAAATAACTCAGAATGCAGCATCAGATGTGCAAATAAAGAACAGAAGGAGAAGTTTTATTTCCCAGGCATCGATACGTTTTTGTCGTATCTTCAAGCTAAAGTGCAATATTTTTGTGCAACAATTATGATATCTTACATGGTAATGTGCATTTATTTCCAGTTTGTCACAATAATCTTGGTGAGGGAAAAGGTTTGATAATTTGTGAATTTACAGAACCATATTGTGCTGTAAAGTACATTGATTGGTTGAATTTTCATACTGGGGAAAAATAGAGAACCCTTACCGTATGTCTGGAAACTCCTTCACCAGCACAGCAACCTCCATCTGGATGGACGGAGTGTCCTCCAGGAGAATGATGTCAGCCAGGTGAGCAAGAACACTGTCCAGCCAAGAGGATCCAGACTCCTGGGAATCCACACAACTATGGTTAACACAACTGACAAAGACTGATGCTACGCAGAGATATATGACGATTTCTGAAAATGAATGCACACTTCATTGCCTGTTTTAATCTGTATAATGTTTAACTTGTTTCAACATCTTTTCAGGAGAAGTTGCTGCTATACCATGCACATTTAAGTATATCTACTTTCGTCATGGCAAAATGCCTCCAGGCCATGCAAAGTCTTTGGTTGTCTTGTGTGAACTGTATGTTTGAGATCTCTCCAGAGTGGCTCGATGATATTAAGGTCAGGAGACTGTGATTACCACTCCAGAACCTTTCACCTTTTTCTGCTGTAAACACTGGAGGGTCAACTCAGTCTTGTGCTTAGGGTCACCATCGTGCTGAAAAGTCCAAGAGCATCCCATGCGCAGCTTTCGTGCAGAAGAATGCAAATTGTTTGCCAGTATTTTCTGATAACATGATGCATTCATCTTGCCATACATTTTCATATGATTCTCCATGCTTTTGGGTTCACACCCCCCAGAAAACATCAGTGAGTCACCATCATTGCTTCACAGTGGGGATGGCATTCTGTTCACTATTGGCTTTGTTGACGCCTTTTCAAACACAAGTCGTATAGTTGTGACCATAAAGCTCTATTTTGGTCTCGTCACGCCAAGTTACTGTGTACCAGATACTCTAGGGCGTGTCAAGGTGTTGTCGGGCATATTGTAACCGGGCTTTTTTGTGGCACTGGCACAATAAAGGTTTCTTTCTGGCAACTCAACCCTGCAGCTCATTTTTATTCAAGTATTGTTGTATTGTGCTCCTTGAAACAACCACACCATATTTTTCCAGAGCATTCTGTATTTCTTCTGAGGTTACCTGTGGGTGTTTCTTTGTATCCTGAACAATTCTTCTGGCAGTTTTGTCGGAAATCTTTCTTGGTCTACCTGAACTTGGCTTGTTATCAAGAGTTTTTCACTTCTTAATAAGTGATTGAACAGTACTGACTGGCATTTGCAAGGAGGCTTGGGATATTTTTTTATATCTTGTTCCATCTTTATGAAGTTTCATTACATTAATACACAGGTCTTTTGACAGTTATTTTCTGCTCACCATGGCACAGTATTTAGCCTACTCAGTGCATCCACGTGACGGCTAACAAACACATCTATATCAGTATAATTGCAATGCTACAATTATAAAATAGTAATAAAACAGTATATGCAACTAAAAGCACTTTAAAACATATTACATCCAAATCATATTTTGGATCAGAAGATCAATATGTACAATAGGATTTAATATACGGCTGTAGGTATAAATAAGAGAACTATCCTTTTTACAGGTATTAATTGAAAGAATTATACTGTAGAGAAAAAAGCTGAAGAACCACTTATTATTCTTTCTTTGTTTTATTTTTTGCTGTATGTTTTGTAGTAAGAATTACAGAGTGCTTGTGCCCTTCTCTGCATCTACCAAAATATTATCTCCTCTTTTAGACAGTGATTAAAAACAAATTTACAAAAATTCTGCGAGCAAAGACCATCAAGCTGTCTGCCTAGGAACACATCAAAGTTGACCAGCTGACAGGAACAGGAAGTTCCTTAGAACACAGAGACTTCCTGTTGTCAGCTCGAGGTGCCAAATGTTTGTTTGATCTGGCTCAAAGAGATGGGCAAAGGTCATGCTGACAGACCATCTTCCACCCCGCTGGCTAACACCATCGTCGGCCCGCGCTCATTCATCTACATCTCGCTGACAGCGGCAATTCTTCAGTCTACTGCTCTGTATCAACATTGTCTGAGTTATGCGTGACCTGGCGACCCCCAGGGTAACAGCTTGATTTTTAATGGACAGACCTCTGCATTCCTCAGCCCTAGTTCTTTTGTTCCACCAATTTTTCTAATCATTTGCTCAACCTCTGCTTGTTTAAGTGATTTGTCAGAACAGTGTCAGGGTAGAGTGTAGGTCAGTCATCCGTTCATGTATTTTTAGTGTCAAGTGTAAAAAGAAAGTTCCGTATAAAACTCATGATAATGGGTTCCCATTTTGCTTAACATTAATATCTCAGTGGAATGATTTGCAAGGTTTGCTCTGTGTTCCCTTAGTAATGTCAATGCCGATGGGTGCAATCTTTAAAAAAGATTTCAGTATCTATTTAATCAGTTCCAAATTCAATGGCACAAATATTTAAGGGTATCTATTTTATTGGAACGACCAAGTCTTATGTGCAAACAAATTCAAGTGTACCAAAATTTTTTATTAGTGCTCTGTTATAAATGCACGCTTGGGGTAAACTGAACTGTTGGAACTGTTAAATGGTCTCATTGCATTCAGATATTTGTTTTTGATCAGTACGACCATAAATCAGAGGGATGACTGACCAAGTCTTTGAAGAGCCCCTTGAGCTGCTTGGCCTCGTCCTGCAATCTGAATGCCATCCTCTTCCTCATCTTTGATGACGTGCAGATAACCCGTCCTCGCATGATCGCACGCACATACTCCACCAGGACTCGTCGGTGTACCTCCCCAACCAGTATCTGCCAATTATTAACCATTAAGTCCTTCAATCACAGTATAACTGTCCTTATACTAAACATACTGGAAGATAAAGGGTAAATATTTGCTAGTGCATGTATTTGTTTGCAACATCTCATCATCATATGTCAGGTATGGTATGTTGTCATTGGTGGATACCAGATATGGTGGGCAGTCCATTCTTCTGAACTTTTTAAAGTACTGTTTGATGCTTGCTTCGATGGCCTCAAAGGCCTCTGTGTTGTTTAGCCACTTCCTTTTCACCAGCTTGTCAAAGAATGGCTAGAACAGAAAGTCATAGTTTTCATTCACCAAAATATTTTTCCCTACCAAAGGATGATGCACAATTTTAATGAGCACTTTTCCTCACCCTGATGTGCTCGAATAGTCTTTCCGTCAGAACCCTCACTGATTGGTTAACAATCCTGTCCAGGGAGGAGTTAGCTCCCTGGGTTGACTCTTCGCTGCCTTGTGGGTCACACTGCCTGCAGCGCTGTACAAAGGACCTATACAAAAAGTGGAAAGAAAACAGATGTGTGAGATCCCCAAAAATGTATATGTATTAGTACTTATTATCTGAAAGGTAACATAGTTTGACCATGGTGTCAGAAAAATAATCGAGCAATATTAGCTACCTTTACTGGCTAGCTGGATTAATTTACTAAATATTTGGACTATACATTACAGAATGCGGAGGTTTTGGACATTTATGAATTCACCAACTTGAAAATGCAAGTTTATGATGGTAGGGACCATTAGATGTTTTCTGAACCATTCTACCCAAAGATATCATTAAAATCTGAGATAATGTTTTTACTCAGGGTCCAGAGGTGCGAGAACAAATAGTTAGTTGGGGCTCAAAGGTAGAGGAATACACAAACATGTTGGACATTTAAGCAAGGGCATGCATCTCATTTCTGTATTGGCTAATAGGAGCTTTCAGAAGTTGCACACATAAATGCATTAATTGTACATGAAAGGAGATTCAGAATTACTATTTTAATTCCTCCCAAATGATCCAAAGGACAAAATTAGTGGTTCATTGGGCTTGATTTGAAATGTATTATTTAGTAATGCACTATGGTTAGCAGCAACATGCCCAGTTTAGCAAGTTAGATTTGAGTTAACATTGCAACTAAGCCTCCTGCTAACCAGCAATGCAGTCAATCATTCCACACAATGCCTGACTTACTAATAACGAATATTTAATTTACAAGATGTACTGCACATTACAAACATAAAAAAAATGGTTCCTTGTTGTTACTAGAGTGTTAATGTCTTGAACCAAATATGGAACTAGTGCTCTAGTAGTTTTTTGACCAAGTACTATTTTTTTCAGGTGATACTTTTATTTGAGTTCATTTTAGGACGAGTAACAGTACTTTTACCTGAGTACAGATTTTCAGTACTCTACCCCTGGCAGAGAGTAAAATTGATGATGTATGTCTGATTAGAGGAGAATGCTGCATTTATTCCATTGAGGAAAATATCTATACAGAACAATTAATGATTAAATTTGCGAAGCATGATTCTTAAATAGAGGAAACTCCATGCAATTTTCTATAAAGAGATTGAAACAAAACATCAATTGACCATATAAGATTTGAAGAGATTGCTACTTTAATCTCTTAGGTTCTAAAGGCTGGGTATTTCCTCACTTGTGAAAGTATCTTTGCATTGAACAACTTTATTAGCTGACACAGTAAATGTTTTTGCTGTTGTCTATTAATGTATTTTAATTTTAAATGTGTGTAGTTCTTTCTTTGTACTGTACTTTTCTATGACCCTGTGAAGGGTAGCTGTTGCTTTAGGCAGTAGTAATGAGGTTCCTAATACAAATACACATTTAAATGAAGTATCAGTCAACACTGTTGGAATATCAGTCAACACAGTTGGAATATCAGTCAACACAGTTGGAATACCAGTCAACACAGTTGGAGTATCAGTCAACACAGTTGGAGTATCAGTCAACAAAGTTGGAGTATCAGTCAACACAGTTGGAGTATCAGTCAACATGGTTGGAGTATCAGTCACCACAGTTGGAGTATCAGTCAACACGGTTGGAGTATCAGTCAACACAGTTGGAGTATCAGTCACCACAGTTGGAATATCAGTCACCACAGTTGGAGTATCAGTCACCACAGTTGGAGTATCAGTCACCACAGTTGGAGTATCAGTCAACACAGTTGGAGTATCAGTCAACATGGTTGGAGTATCAGTCACCACAGTTGGAGTATCAGTCAACACAGTTGGAGTATCAGTCAACACAGTTGGAATATCAGACACCACAGTTGGAATATCCGTCACCACAGTGTCTGCGTGTCGTTATCTACCTGAGAGGCGGGCAGCAGTTGACCAGGGCAATGGTCCTGGAAACGTATCCGTCACCCTGGTCCCCAAACTCAGCCTGGGTCTCATGGAACATCTCAACCTTCCTCTGGAATCTTAAAAATGTGTTTAACATTTTAAAGAGTTTGTTATCTGAATGTACTGTATTCACCCAATGTCTGTGTCAGTATATGTACGTTCTCCTCACCTGTACAGGAAGTCAGACAGTCCTGTGAGACTGCAGCGGGCAACCCTGGCACCCAAAAACTGGCTTACAGCTGTGGATCTGTCCAGGTCTACCTTCAGTCTCTGTAACAACCAAATACAAACACACCGACCAGCAGAAATAGTTTACGCTTGAATATGAAGTGGAGATTTTCAAATGCCTAAGAGTTCTTCGTCACTAGGCATGTGCACAGATTGAAGACTATGAAGAACATGCCCTCAAACGTAATGTGACCACATTACCCTTATTTTGTGAGACATATATCACTGCTTTGTCACATATCCGGCAAACGACAAACTTCCCACATTTGATCAACAAATGAAAACCCCAATGATTACGAAAATCTTTTGATTTCTCCCTCATTTTACTCAGCCATCAAACCAACATGTACATATAAAAAACATGTAAATTCAGTTTTGGCATTGTTCTTCTAAACTCACTACCTGCAATTCTGCAGCCATAGTCCTCTCTATCAGTTCCATAAGTGTTTCCTAATCTGTCTAATCATCTGCCTATTTTAAATGTAAACAGTTATTTACATTTGGTTAACATTTGCTATTTATCATTAGTGTTCAGTGTGGTTGGCAGCAAAGATGCAGAAAGACCTAGAAAAGAGCGTCTGCGAAAACTACCCTCTGAATTAACTCTGGCCCTTTGTTGAAAGGGAGACCAGTTGGTAATCTAGACTCTAAACCACCTAACAGTCTACTAATAAATCCTACCTCACAAGCCTCTAGCCAGCCACTAGCCAACCAGACAGACGTGTCAAGATTTATAAGTATAATAAATAGGATTTCCTGAAATGATATTTCAGAGAATATACAATATTAATGATGTTGAGCACCTGCCCCATAAGAGGTCTGTGAATGATCCTGTTTGACACATCCGCCAGCTTTGCCCCTGGCTTGATAAGTGTCACGTCAGATCTATTGTCCAGTAGTGTCTCTGATAGTGTGACATACCTGAATGACAGAGCGAGCCAGGTTGGATTGATATTCCTCTATGTGTAGCATTTGGGCCCACCGCCTCTCTTCCTCATCCAGAATTTGAGTGAGTTCAGTGGTCACCTTCTCCTGCAAGAAAACAACAGAATCCATTAAACCACTAAATGCTTTGCCTATCCAAGTGGCAAGCGTGGGCATTGACATTACCATTAGATTACTGCCAGAATGATAACCTCCGCAATGTTTCCCCGACAGAAACATTCAGATTGAAACACAACGTAATCTTTGGCTAACAGTGTTCAGATTCAGAGACAGTATAATATGTGCCTGACAGTGTTAAGATTTAAAGGCAGTGGGGTTTTACCCAGGTGGTGTTTTCAGATATAAAGGCAGTGTGGTTTTACCCTGACAGTGTTCAGGCAGTCCTGTTCCAGTCGGTCCACTGTGTCTTGATGCAGCAGAGGTTCCAATGGAGAGTAGTTAATAGGGGTTTTTGTGCCGACGATGCCCAGGACATCCCTTCAAAGGACCAGAGGGAGAATGAGAAAGAGCTACATTTCTGATTTGACTGAATCTGTGCTAATATTTAGTTGGATGTCCTTGATGTTCATTTGTTTCCCCCCATAAAAGAAAACAATATCAATATTATTTGTTTTCCACCTATAACATAACCCTTTTTGGTTCTATGTAGGTGTCTTTGTTGATGAAAAACGTTGTATCAACAAGAACCTTTTTATAAGTGAAAGGCTTTCATGGTAAACATATTATTTGAACAGTTTTACCTAAAATGGCCATATCTAAGTAATAAGGTTAGCGCACCAGGCTATATAAAAGGGGCCAAGAAAAATCTGTGAAAGAAAAAAGTCACTGATTTGTTTTAACACAGCAAGGCTTAGATGAACATAATATTGTCATAATATCTGCTGTTGTTTTTTTACGTTTATTTATAATGTCAAAATGAAATATCTCTGACACCCAGATGATTCGCACAGGCTAAAATCATAGGATTGTACATTGGTGGCAGAGGACTCGAATATCAAAGATGTATCACGTTTACCACACCCCTGTACATCTCTTAATATCTTTCTACAATTTATAACTGCCCCAAATTCATTCATAATGTGATATATTTGAGGGTTTATATGATGTGACAATGAATGAGTGATTGTATATGGTTTAGGTGGTAGCTTCTTTTCATAAAATTATACAAGGTTGTTATAAGTTCTGACTCTGACCTATTGTAGATGTTGTAGAACCAGTCCAACAGGGAGTAGACATCAGTGATCTGAAGCTGGGAGCTGGTGATGACGCCCAGGCGTCGAGCTACCGCCTGGTGGTAGCTCTGCACGTAAACCTGGAAGGCCTGGAACTCTTCTGGGTAGATCGACACCACATTCCTCCGTGCTGCGTCCAGGTCATCCACCATGCGACCCCTCAGTCGCTCCAGGTACAAGGCCAGCTGTCCCGGGGGAGTGTCTACCTGCTGAGGCAGGCTCCAGTCGGCCGCCTCCCCCACTGCATGCCGCCATTTTTGCATTAGCTGACGTGGGCGCTGGCTAGGATGGGGACTGAGGACTTCGCTCGGGGGCAGGGGCTTCTCTCTCTGGGCTTGGATGATGTCGGCATGCTCCTCCTGCTGAATAACCAGAACCACCAGCCCCAGGTTGGGCCCTGCCGTGGGCTGTCGGAGGGACTCCCTGACCACGTCCCACATTTCCTTCTGCAGGGCCTCGTACAGCAGCTCCACATCCTTGGCCTTGCGCCGGCTGGCGTCCCACGATGCGTTGGGGCTAGACGGGTGGTCAAAAGGCCCAGAAGGCATCTGTCCAGGAGGTGTAGATGGGGCCGTAGGAGGGTGGGGTAGGAGGGACAACAGTTCGCTCTCGCGCTCCAGCTCCTGGATGTGTGTGTCAGCCAGGAGGAGGTCCCTCTGGTTGACTAACTGTAAGATCTCCAAAACTGAGGGAATAAAGGGAAAGGAACCAGGTTCATATTGTTTTTTCTTTTGTTTTGTACAAATTGTTTAGTGGTTGGTGGTAAGTAAGGATGAAACAAACCTAACATCATCATGGTAGATGGCATGAAATAAGGTATCAACACTGCCATAAGAAAGAGGCACTGGAATGTGAGCATGTGTATCTCACCATCTAGCATTTTGATTGCTGAGATCATGTTAGGTATTAATGTCCTTTGACTGTCCCTTGTGTGTTTTGGACCATATGGAACTCTGTGCATTGCAGCTCCGGATTAAGTTCTATCTGAAGGGATCTAGAGTTTGAGGAAATGCGGCCATTTCCTGCTTTCACAGTCTGCTGCTGATTAAACTTGATGACTCAGGGAGTCTGGGGAATGTTCACAGCTCATCAGAGAGCAGGGTGGAATTGGGTAAGGAAGTGCTGCAGGAGCTGACCAGGAAGTTCCTGAGTTTCCAACCTAATAAGTAAGGTGGGATGTAATGTAAACACTGAAATGCTCAAACTCTGACAGCTGGAGTGGTTTGGTGTTTATGCTACAGAAATAGTTAACCTACACTGACCCTTACATTATCCGGAGACTTCAAAATTGAGATGTTCTGATGGTTGTGCCGGCAAGAATCTTCCATTTTGATTGGTTTGTTGTGGAGAACTTTGTATACCTGAAAGTGGTTCCCGGGGTTTGATCACTGGTTCCTCCTCCGATTCCTCATCGCTTTCCTGGGAGTTGTGGTCTGAAAGGGACTCCCTCTTCGACTTGCTAAGACTGACCATCCTAAGGAAAGAGGGTCTACGGATGGATTCAGCGTCACTATTGATGCTCAGGTCCCCGCAAGGCAGGCTCTCTCTGCGCAGCTTCTGCTTCCGCCGCCCTGCAAATCTACAAGCAGAAGAGAGGAGACTCACTACCTAGTACACAAGAGCTTCCTAAAACCACGAATGCACTGGCAGTATTTCTCTTCTTGTGCAAACTGCTCCAGTTCTTCGAGAAGGGTCAAGCACTTCCAGAATCTCGGCACAGGTTTTCTATCCGAATTAGAAGTGGACTCATTTCTGAACACATCAGAACAGTTTTTTGTACTGAACCATTGCTCTGAGCTTTTTGAAGTAAATTGTCTTGGTAGAATGCATAAGACCTTTGACAGAGACCAATCTTTCTGACATTGGGTATGATTTTGTGCCCCCAAATGCCTTGGTATGTTCCTGATTTCATGATGCGATACACATGTTAAAGCAGGGGTGTCAAACCGGTTCCATGGAGGGCCGAGTGTCTGCAGGTTTTTGCTCTCACCTTGTACTTGATTGTTTAATTAGGTCACTCATTGGTTAGGTTCTTTAGGTCTGAACTGGGAACCAATTTATAGGAAAAACCATAAACCTGCAGACACTCGGCCCTCCGTGGAACCGGTTTGACACCCCTGTGTTAAAGGCATCTAGAGCCAGAGGAAGAAAAACTTAATTTTGTTTTCTATAAATATATTGATGTGTGCTTTACAAAAAAAATCGGTCTCATCAGTCCCAGTGTTTTGCATTTTCAGGTGCATTTTGGCACATTGCAGTGGGGCTGCTTAAGCATCTCTCTCAGCATACCATACAAACCTACTCTACTGAGAAATGTAATTGGTATAGATATTATGAATTGAAACAAATAAGACAATTACATTACATTCACCTGTGGTAATATGGTTCAGTCATTATTGCGTCAGAGCTCCTAGAGAACATAGCTTTTGCTTAGAGTTTTTACAGCTATAATCAGGCCCTATGTTTCCATGCAATCTTATTTATTATGATCTATAAGGCATAACTGATCCTAGTTCAGTGGCAGCCCTGCTACTTACCTAAGTAATGTCATGATCTCCTCTGAGCTCCTGCGGATGCCCTTTCTTTTTTCTTTTACCGGCAGGCATGAATCAGGGTCTGTTGGGCTTCGCAGGGATGGGCTTGTCCCCCACACGCTGCACCCAGACATGCGCAGCCCTTTCCCCAACTTCCCCAGGGTCTTCAGGGGTGATGAGCCACACAACCGCTCCAGAGTCCCCCTCAGCGGCTTTCCTCCTCCTCCTTTAGGGGCATGTCTTTCAGCGTTCACCTCATTCTCCTCCTCTTCACCGTCACGCGACGTCCTAAGCTGGAGGGCTTTTCCTCCATTGCCGTCCACATTGGGAGGATTGTCCTCGTTCCTTTCCTCCTCTAGATCCACCTCCTCGAAGGGGTTCAGGTCAAAGTCTAACCTGGGCAGGATGAGCTCACCATTCCCATGGTTACTCTTGGTCCTCCCCGGGAGGTTCTTAAGGATGGGCATATTGCTTGTGCTTTAGGGATTAAATTCTGCAAAGACACAGGGTGACTTCCGTTAGAACAGAGAATGAGACCTGAGGTCATTTTGATGAGTTAATTTGGCAACCTATATCAAATGCAGGAGTGCAGGCTGAAAGAGGAACAGAAAATGAACACCAGTATTATCAGGCGAGAAATGTATTTGACATGTCTAACATTCTAATCGAGCAGGAACTGTGATATTGATACTATCTGACATGAAATTATATTTTGAGCATTTTAGGGTCACTTCATCAGGTTATTCCCCAAACATGGGCATTTGTTGACGGCATCTTTATTTACTGCCATCGTTTGGGTATTTACATATTGCATGTAACATTGTAAATAAAAATTAAACTGTATCTGGTGTGGAACCACCAAATGTAATAATAACATTCTTAGAGTGCGGTGTAATTAGAACAAAAATGACAATTTTCGAGACTAGAATGGAGAATTCATATCAACTGCACCCGTGCCCAGATACCGGTTCATTTTTTTAAAAATAAATATTTACGTATATTCCTTTGTCGGATCACATAATATCCCTTTCCCTTTTCTGTTACAATGCTCAGCTTGAATATAAACCGTAATTGTTTTTCGTAAATATTAATGTTTGGACATTGTATTAAACCACAGACTAACACAAGATTAGGAGCAGGAGATTGATTTCTAAACCAACATTTAACATTCTGTTTCCAAATGTCCTAAAAAAACTACAGAAAATGAAGAGTCACTATAGAGAGGGTGGAAAGCTTCAGGTTTGTCAGAGTACATTGAGGACCTGAAACAGCCCCAACACACCTACTCTGTGATGATGCAGACAGAGAGACATTTGAGCCAAAGGACCTTCACAAACATCTACAGATCCCCCATCAAAAGCATACTTGTAGACTGCATCACTGCTTGGCATGACAACTGCACCGCCTGAAATTGTTAGACTCATCTGAGGTTTGTGGGGTCAGCCTAGTTCACCACAAAGGGACACACAGCCAGCATTCCAGAACCTCTACAGCTGCACACATGATGCTGCAGGAAATCCACCAAGACTATCATGGACCTCAGCCACCCAGGTCACGGGCTGTTTGTGTTGATATAATCCAGCAGAGATGTTTCAGGAGCATCATACTCAGGGCAGAAAGACTAAAGACTATACCCAAGCCATCAGATTGTGAAACTAACTGGTTATCTGATCTGCACCTTAGGGCCCTTCTGCACAGTCACACACAAGTTACACATGCTCACCATTAACACAATGTGTCCATACCCATACCATGAATGCACTGAATCACACACTCTCCATGGACACACTGAATCACACACTCTCCATGGACACACTGAATCACACACTCTCCATGGACACACTGAATCACACACTCTCCATGAATGCACTGAATCACACACTCTCCATGGACACACTGAAACACACACTCTCCATGAATGTACTGAATCACACACTCTCCATGAATGCACTGAATCACACACTCTCCATGGAAACACTGAATCACACACTCTCCATGGACACACTGAATCACACACTCTCCATGAATGCACTGAATCACACACTCTCCATGGAAACACTGAATCACACACTCTCCACGGACACACTGAATCACACACGCTCCATGGACACACTGAATCACACACGCTCCATGGAAACACTGATACACACACTCTCCATGGACACACTGATACACACACTCTCCATGGACACACTGAATCACACACTCTCCATGAATGCACTGAATCACACACTCTCCATGAATGCACTGAATCACACACTCTCCATGAATGCACTGAATCACACACTCTCCATGGACACACTGAATTACACACTCTCCATTAATGCACTGAATCACACACTCTCCATGAATGCACTGAATCACACACTCTCCATGGACACACTGAATTACACACTCTCCATTAATGCACTGAATCACACACTCTCCATGAATGCACTGAATCACACACTCTCCATGGACACACTGAATCACACACACTCCATGGACACAGTGAATCACTCATTCTCCATGCACATACTGAATCACAAACTTTACATGGACACACTATATTACATATTCTCCTTGGACACATTTAATCACATCAATCAATCAATCAAATTTATTTCATAAAGCCCAATCAATCACATTTTTTTACATCAGCAGTTGTCACAAAGTGCTTTCACAAAGCACATAACTCTCCATGGACACACATTTAATCACATACTCTCCATGGACCCCCCCCACACACGCACATACACACACAGACATATTCACCTTATGAACACTGATAAGTTCCTCTCAGGCAAATCCCCTCATTACCTCAGTTTGCTCCTCAGTATCAGCCAACACAACAGAATGCTGCGTTTTGTTAAATACCTCTCACTGTTCTTTCAAACTCAAACAGTCTAAGATGCTAACTGACCACTGCAAACGTAAATACTTCTCAATGGTCATTCAAAATCAAACTGTCTGAGCTGCTAACTTTTTGTTTCTAATTTACCACCTCTTATGGTGGTTTCAATAACAACTTATCCATCTGTAAAAATTGACATCTCTGTCTTATCCGATTGCACATTTTACTGCAGTGTTTTACTGGCTTTGATTGTTTATCCTCATTTGCATTTTTAAATGTAACTAAGTTGTCCTCCAGTTGTTATGGTTTTGACTAGGTCATCATGGTAAATCAATCAATCACATTTATTTATAAAGCATTTTTCATATAAGCAGTTGTCCCAAAGGGCTTTTACTCTTTGAAAATAAGTTCTCAATCGGCTTACCAGGTTAAAAAATGATGAAATAGAAAGTATTCAACACAGATCCTTTGGTTTATATCCAGCTTACCAGATTTTTGTATTTTTGAATTGTTGGACTAGTATCAATGTGAAATCATGATTGTAAATGTTTGTATTCTTAAAAACATCTTTGTTCATTTAGACTTTGTTGTCTTTGTGTAAGTATTTTTAAGATAGCAGACTGTATTGTTTTGTTACCGTTACACAAACATTTCACCACACCCAACTAATAAAACTTGAAAATAAGAGGGTTTTTTTTCTGCGTGGCTGCACTCACTTAGAATAAGATTCAGCCATGCCTAGATGAAATTCCTTAAAAGTCCTTAAAAAAGATTAGGGTGAAATAATTGATTAGGCCAAGTGGTTTTGTGTTGGCTGCAAAGCACACTGGTTTGCTGAGACTGCATCTAATTGCTGTGCTGTAGTCTACTTTCCAACACATCTAAATAATGCACAGATAGCCTAGTATGTGTATAATACACTCAAAGGAAAGTAGAACACAGAGGTTACCATGCAAATACATGGTGACTCGTTTAGTTGTTCATGTACTCCTGAGAGATAGAAACAAGAATGTTACGTACAAATAATTTGCTGGAAATATATCATATTCATTAATAAGAATATTCGTATTTGTTCCTAATACTCTGACTCAATTAAAAAGGATGAACCTGTGTAACATATCCTAGAATTAAGGTACCAAAAGAGTAATACAAATGTTGATGTATTTAGCCTATTACTGTATAATTTGATGTACTTAATGGCATAGACCACAGATGATTGAAAAAATACATCAACCTGTTTCTGATGAATGGCAAAACAATAGAACAAACTGAACAACCATTAATTTTGCCCTTGGTCAGGCCAAACACCCTGGTCCAGTCAACGTCTTGGTCATTTATAGATATCAGATCCCTCATGACAAGATAAGGTAAACCTCAAGGCCAGTTCACTTGAGAATTTTGCTGCATAACACTTCAAAGTATTTCAGAACAAACCAAAACCTGCAATCAACATGGCAAAATAAAACGGTTTAGCGGAAAATAAGCACCAATATATAGGTTTAAGAGATGTAGCACCAAGCAGAAGTACAACGTACACCTTCCCAGTTCATAATAGGAAAAATATCTGCGTTCCTGTTACCTTGAGTAGTTAGTGCACAGTGTCTCAGTAGAATGCCATCCTTGTAGGTGTCGTATGTGTGTCAGAGTGTGTGTGGATCTCCTCTGTGGCTCAGAAGAGCGCTGTGCTCACCCAGTTTCCTGACTCTGGTTGTATTATAGCTGAAGATGATGCGTTTTCCTGAGGAATCTGACCCCGCCAGTAGCCCTGAGATTAACATCCACTGTTGTGGGGGCCCATACAGCACCGTGGAAACTTGAAGTGATTTGCACGACAACACATTCCAGACTTGTTCTTGTTGTTGTAGTCATTTTTCTACATCATAACAGTCAATACAATAATTTCATTTATTGATCACAAGATTATATTTTTGAAGCACATCACAAGCACAAAACAAGAACAGGTAAGAAACTATGTAATCAAAATGTTATTTCTTTGTGCTCGGTCTAAATTAATAATAAATCAGTGAGAATACTTAGCATATAACTTGAATATTCCAAGGGCACTTGTTCCTGTGGATATTATCGTCATCTTATTTAATCATCATAGATATTATCAGAAATCACTGATAAACATTGTGTGAGTGGGGAAGTGTGTGAGAATGGAGGGGTGCTCAGACCGGCAAATCCAAACAGTTGCTGCTCCTCATGCATGACGAAACATCTCATCCAACATAGAGGACGTCACTCATGGTATCAGACAGACGCAGCCAGGGGTCTAGAATGGGGTCATGACCCCCCCCCCCATATTACAGACAAACCTACACCTTTGGATGCGGCTACAGCATCTCTGGACGGGTCTGAGATTGTTGCACAGTTATTGTCAGGTGAAGTGGCAGATCTTGCCAACAGAGTAAAACCTGGCCTCTGGGGTTTCATCATCCATTCTGACTCCAATGGAGTGGAACCTGAGAAACAAGAATATCTTCAACAGCATATAAGCAAATTTCCCCCGTAAGGTTTTGCGATGTGGTAAGTATAACACTATTTGGTTTTATATGTTAGTAATATCGACCCTGAAAAGGTCAGTGAAAAAAAGCTACTTTTAGTGCATGCTTCCATTCTCCAGTACCAGCTGAAATCAGTAAGACTTCTTAGATCGATAAATGTTGTCTTCCTATGCCCTCTAGTGGTGAAGATGCAGGGAATATGAATCATTCCCTTCATACATGCTATATACTGTATATACCCTGACCCGTCAAGGCATGGACTCCACTAGACCTCTGAATATGTGCTGTGGTATCTGACACCAAGACAGTAGCAGCAGATCTTTTAAGTCCATTAAGTTACCAGATTGGAGTGAGATCTGAGGAATTTGGAGGCCAAGTTAACACCTTGAACCGGTTGTTGTGTTCCTCAGACCTTTCCTGATCCATTTTGGCTTTGTAGCAGGGCGCTTTATCCTGCTGAAAGAGGCCAATGACATCAGGGAATACTGTTGCCATGAAAGGGGGCGCAAGGTCTGCAACAATGTTCAGGTAGGTGGTACATGTCAAAGTAACATTCACATGAATGACAGGACCCAAGGTTTCCCAGCTGAACATTGTCCAAAGCATCTTACTGCCTCCGCCAGCTTGCCTTCTTCCCATAGTGCATCCTGGTGCCCTGTGTTCACCAGGTAAGCAATACAAACGCACCCGACCAGCCATGTCATGTGAAAGGAAACGTGATTCATCAGATCAGGCCACCTTCTTCCATTGTTACGTGGTCCAGATCTGATGCTCATGTGTCTATTGTAGGCGCTTTCGGCAATGGTCACAGGGGTCAGCATGGGCACCCTGACTGGTCGGTGGCTACGCAACCCCATACGCAACAAACTGCGATGCACTGTGTGTTCTGACACCTTTATATCAGTACCAGCATTAACCTTTTAAGTAGCTCGTCTGTTGGATCAGACCACACGGCCCAGCCTTCACTCCCCACGTGCATCAATGAGCCTTGGCCTGCCATGACCCTGTCGCCGGTTCACCGATTTTCCTTCCTTGGATCACATTTGATAGGTACTCACTGCAGACCACTGCAGACCAGGAACACCCCACAAGGGCAGCAGTTATTCTTGCTTCTAACACAGCAAATGTGAGGACAGAATTTTCACTTGCTGCCTAATATATCCCACCCACTGACAGGTGCCACGATAACGAGATTATCAGTGTTATTCACTTCACCTGTCCCTGGTCATGTTATGAAGAGTTCAGTGTATACAATACTGCATGTGTGTAAAACAAAACTAAAACAATCTAATTGTTCACCAGATACTGTAGCTCTGTGTTCTTAATCAACAACTGCAACAATGATAACCAGAATTGTCAATACTAAGTGATTCTTGGGGTGTCACTTTCTTGGACCCAGAGTAGCTCAAAGAGGTTTCGGCTTGTTGATTCACTATGACATCATCTTTGTCTTTTGCCCCAGTCTGCTGCATGTATAGTAAACAATGATAGGAAGTGTTAATCAGTAGATCCCAGGAAGAATAGCGACTGTATCGGCTCATAGGAATCAAAACTTGTCTAAGTAGATTACCTAAAACATCTTTGTGAACAACAACAGAAATGTATACTGGCCATTTAGTGATTGCCATTTTTTATTAATAATTTAAGTGATATTTAATGATTATTTCATTTTAAATCACTACACAATATAGTACCAGCCAAGAAAATAAACAGCAGACATTAGAGAAGGTATTTGATGATACTCAAATTAATGACTTAAAAGAATACCTCACTGAAATTACAAAAAGATACCCCACAAGGTCCATAGACTGCTGGTTTTCTGTTGGGCTCATTAATTGCACCCACCTGGTGTCCCAGGACTAAACACATCCCTGATTAAAGGGTTGCAATGAAAAAATTGGAACTGGTTTTGAGGTCCAGAGGTCAATAGCCCTGTATTAGTAACATGAAGCTGTCCACAAGTATGAGCAGTCTATAGACAAGGAGAGACAGAAAGACACACTTTATCTTCATTAAGATGGCAGTCATTCTAAATGCTATCCAATATGACCATTTTCAAGCATCGTGTACGAATAGCCTGAATGAGTCTACAGTTCATTTTGAGGTTGCAAACAATAATGTTAAAATAATTACTTTGTTCATGTTTTGGTACCAGTATTGTAGTTTTACACAAATTATGTTCAAATAATCTATAAGTTACTTTTTTTATCATTATTACTTTCAGATAATTTTGAAAATAATGCACGAACAATCATGATATCCGTACTAAAACTGATGAGATTCGTGCCTCAAATGTTAAAATCTTATTTAGCATTTGAAAATGACAGAGAATCCAAAACAAAGCGTAGGTATCTCTTAGACATTGTCCATCAAGGTAAGGAAACAAATTACAAATTTCGTCATTTTTGAAAACGATGCCCTCAAATATGGACTCACTTATATTACGTTGCCAAGGGCAGCACTGAATTTATAGCAATGATGATGATGCAGAGCTTTACAGCTACACAGTCCCACACAGTCCCACACAGTCCCAAACAGTCCCAAACAGTCCCAAACAGTCCCAAACAGTTCCACACAGTCCCTGGGCTTGGGTTCACTTGACGCTTTTACAGAATGGATCAAGAGAAGTCTCTAGCCTTGTCTGGAAAATGACTTTTTGCATCTACATACATTTTGCTGATTTTACAGTTAATTGCACCATATTTAGGCAGAAGACAATTATAAATCAGCAGTTATAATTAGAATATACTGTAAATGGAATTATTTGAATGTTGAGAGGGATACCTCAGCCAATGCTAATGTGTTGTCCTGAAGACAATAATATAGTCAGAATAACTTTCTGCAGGATACTTCTAAGACATTTTCAGTGATGCAATATACATTTCAGTGACAAGCTTGCAAGAAGTGTTTATATGTAGTTCACCTTTGTGTAATTTGAGAAAGAAGGTGTCTTTATTTCTGTCACTCCCAAAATGTCTGGTATAAAATGGGATTACTGGGAAATGACATTTTAGAAAAATTACCAAAACTCCCAGGGTTTTCGAGGAATTCCAGAAGAATCCCAAAGTAGTTGGATTCTCTCCCTTCTTAATTCCTCATGATCCTAAAAATGACTTGACTGGAATTTTGGGAATTTTGAGAATGTTTCTGAAATTCTTGTTACCCTTGTCAGAGGTCGGCTGTGTGCTGAGTTCAAAGGGTTTGGTGGGTATGGGTGCGGTTGGGGGCACGAGGACAGTGGGGGTCATTGAAGTGATAGGGCTCATGGCGGTGCTGAGGGTGGTTGCAGAGGGAGGGGTGTTCAATGCCCTCTGTAGCCAGCTCCTCCTGCTTGTGAAGACCCTCCAGCTTGACCAGCAGCTCAGAGATGAATGCCTGGAAGAGAGGGGCATGCAGTAGCATTATGCAAGGTTTTGCAACATTCCCTTTCATGTTAGATACTATACATAGATACAGTTCATGACACATCTGGAATGAGAGAGGAATACAGAAAATGTAAGATTCTAAAGCCCAAGCCACACGGTTTGATTTATAAAAAACAGAATCTAAGTTGTTTAGAATTAGAATTAGGAATGTGAAATTAGTTGAATTTGGAATGTGAAATGTCATAAGATGCCATAGACATACATGGTCTCATGGTAATGGCAATTAGGTATTTTTTCCAGCACTGAGTGTTCTTTGATATTTTATGATACTGTTTTGAAAATAATATTTGCCTATTCTGTGACTATGGCTCCTCTCCCAGTCTCAATCACGTTGCTGGAACGATGCCTGGAGCTGATGACTGTAGTTAGGGTGATCCTCTCTCACTCCAACTCTCTATTCCTCTCTTTTTCTCTGTGTATGTGTGCTGGACACACCATGCCACTGCGGGCCCTGTCTTTTTTTTTTAAAAAGGTCCTTTGTTCCAGCAGGGAACAGAGGGACAGAGAGGAAAGGGAGAGAAAAGGCCAGGACTGACGTCTATTGTTGAACGTGGAGTGACAGTGTTAGGAGGTGACAGACACTGGCGCATCCTGAGGTTAATACTGTGTGTGTGTGTGTG
>JACXGJ010006275.1:0-35098 GCA_016801105.1 Esox niger
CCGATGTTTTTCAGGATGTCCCTGGTCGCACATCTGTCTTGGAACATGACGTGGACGTGGGGGATGCAGCTCCTATTCGTCAACATCCATATCGGGTAAACGCCAAAAAGAGAGAGATCATGAGGGGTGAGGTTGCCTATTTGTTACAAAACAAAATGGCTAAGCCTAGTAATAGTTCCTGGAGCTCTCCATGCATACTAGTACCTAAGCCTGACGGCACATCCCGTCTGTGTACAGACTATCGTCGTGTTAACTCTGTTACGATTCCTGATTCGTTCCCTCTGCCTCGTATAGATGACTGTGTAGATCGAATTGGTTCCGCTGCTTTTGTTAGCAAGCTAGATTTGTTAAAAGGTTATTGGCAAGTGCCTCTCACCTCTCGAGCATCTGACATATCAGCGTTTGTGACACCGGACACCTTTGCACAATATACCGTAATGCCTTTTGGAATGTGCAATGCTCCGGCTACCTTTCAGCGTTTGGTTAACCTTGTGTTAGGGGATTTGCCGAACTGTACAGCTTACCTAGACGATGTGGTGGTGCATTCGCCTACTTGGTCTGACCACCTCGCAACCCTGGAAAAAGTGTTCCAGCGGTTACAGAATGCTTCTCTAACCTTGAATTTGGCCAAATGTGAGTTTGGGAAGGCTACTGTAACTTACTTGGGGAAGCAGGTGGGCCGTGGCCAGGTGCGCCCCATAACTGGTAAGGTGGAAGCAATTATTGCTTTTCCCCCTCCCACAACTCGTCGTCAGTTGCGCAGATTTCTGGGGATGGTTGGTTACTACCGTACATTCTGTAAAAACGTCTCGACAGTGGTAGCCCCCCTTACGTCTCTGCTCAGCCCTAAGGTACCGTTTACGTGGTCACCAGAATGTCAGAGTGCTTTTGAGTCCGCCAAAGCACTACTCTGTAACGCCCCGGTGCTTGCCGCCCCCAACTTTGCTGCTAGCTTTACAGTTTTTTGAGGTTTATGTGGGCTCCAGTGCCTCGCCTGTTTTGATTTACACGGACCATAACCCTCTAGTATTTTTACGGCAGATGTACAATCAGAACCGCCGCCTCATGCGGTGGGCCCTGATTGTACAGGGTTATAATTTGCAGATCCATCACGTGAAGGGTTCAGCAAATGTAGTCGCCGACGCCCTTTCACGTGCCTAGAGTATGTTTTGGATTTCTTTAGCGCAAACTGGGAGATTTGCTCCTTTGGGGTGGGCGTGTTACGTCCTCTGTGTTGTTTTCTGTCCTTCTGTGGTTGTGTTTCCTTCCCAGGTGCAGAGAGTTGCCGTAACGGGATGGGCATGGCCCTCACCTCCACCAGCCAATCCAGAGCGGCTCACCGGCCTATAAAGGGCATCAGTTTTTGAGTGCAAAGCATAGGAAGGCATAGGATAGGTTAGGATAGCAAATTGTTGTGTTTAGTGTGTGTAAGAACTAAACATAGATTTTTGTCATTTGAATTGGAATTAGATTTAGTTAGATTAGTGTGTGAAAGAGTGGCTTGTAATAGTGTTGTGGTGTCTTCCCTTCATGTTAGTCCTCTGTGGAGTAGGGCTAGGAAGATACCCTGGGGTTTACATACGCCCATAGATAACCCACTGTTATATACACTAGGTTAGAAGCCAGTGGCTGTCGCCCAGTGTTAATGTAGCAGAGAGGTCAGAGTTCTGCTAGGGAAGTTTTGGTTAGGCAGGTTTAGAGGTGTAGGGAAGTACAGGGTCCTTGTGTATTTGTTTTCTTTGATTTGACAGACCGCTGGCATTGCCCTACTCCTGCTTGTGTTACCCTGCCCTCTTTCCCTATTGTTTGTTACATTGTATGTTTTGTTTGTGTTAAGTAAATACCCAAAACATTGGGCTACCACATCAGCTTAATTGTACTGACTCCCTTCCTTGCACCCTCTACCTCACGTGTTGCTGCCACCACTGGGAATATATACGCAGTGGGGTGTTGCGTGCGCCTACCTCGGAAGGCGTCCGTAACAGGGATGTTCTTCTTGGAACGTTCCATCCTTGTTTTGACTTGTAGTGACTTAATTGTACCCTTTAATGTAGCTGTTTTTCACTCAAGTCAACCAAGGAAGTAGGAGGACACGCTGTCGTGGTGGTGGGGTCTTCTTCATGGAATGTTCCATCCTTATTTCGACTTGTGGTGACTTAATTGTACCCTTTAATGTAGCTGTTTTTCACTCCGGTCAACCAAGGAAGTAGGAGGACACGCTGCTGTGGTGTTGGGATCTTCTTCATGGAATGTTCCATCCTTGTCTTGACTTGTAGTGACTTACTAGTAACCTTGAAGGTTGCTGTTTTGTTACTCAATTTAACCAAGGAAGTTGGAGAACATGCTGCGGTGGTGGTGGGATGTTCTTCTTGGAATGTTCCATCCTTGTTTTGGCGTGGAGTGACTTAGTTGTACCCTTGAAGGTTGCTGTTTTTCACTCAGGTCCACCAAGGAAGTAGGAGGACACGCTGTCGTGGTGTTGTGATCTTCTTCATAGAATGTTCCATCCTTGTTTTGACTTGTAGTGACTTACTTGCACCCTTGAAGGTTGCAGTTTTTCACTCAAGTCATCCAAGGAAGTAGGAGGACACGCTAGGTTGGTGGTGGGGTCTTCTTCATGGAATGTTCCATCCTTATTTCAACATGTAGTGACTTACTTGTACCCTTTTGAGGTTACCTTTTTTCACTCAAGTCAATCAAGGAAGTAGGAGGACACGCTGCTGTGGTGTTGGGATCTTCTTCATGGAATGTTCCATCCTTGTCTTGACTTGTAGTGACTTACTAGTAACCTTGAAGGTTGCTGTTTTGTTACTGAAGTGAACCAAGGAAGTTGGAGAACATGCTGCGGTGGTGGTGGGATGTTCTCCTTGGAACGTTCCATCCTTGTTTTGACTTGTAGTGACTTACTAGTAACCTTTAAGTTAGCTGTTTTTCACTCAGGTCCACCAAAGAAGTAGGAGGACACGCTAGGATGGTGGTGGGGTCTTCTTCATGGATTGTTCCATCCTTGTTTTGACTTGTAGTGACTTAATTCTACCCTTTAAGGTAGCTGTTTTTCACTCAGGTCAACCAAGGAAGTAGGAGGACATGCTATGGTGGTGGTTGGTTCTTCTTCATGGAATGTTCCATCCTTGTCTTGAATTGTAGTGACTTACTAGTAACCTTGAAGGTTGCTATTTTATTACTCAAGTCAACCAAGGAAGTTGGAGAACATGCTGCGGTGGTGGTGGGATGTTCTTCTTGGAATGTTCCATCCTTGTTTTGAGTTGTAGTGACTTAATTGTACCCTTTAAGGTAGCTGTTTTTCACTCAGGTCAACCAAGGACGTTGGAGAACACGCTGCAGTGATGGTGGGATGTTCTTCTTGGAATGTTCATCCTTGTTTTTAATTGTAGTGACTTTCTTGTACCCTTTAAGGTTGCTGTTTATCGCTATTGTCAACCAAGGAGGAATGATGACACGGGGGTGGGGGGTGTGAACTTGGAATGTTCCATCCTTGTGTTTGCTTCTAGTGATTTACTTGTTCCCTTATAGGTAGCAGTTTTACGCTCAGGTCAAGTTACGAGGAAGGAGTCCTTACTGGGGTGGTTGTGTGATTCAAAACGTGGAATTTTTCAGTCTTGTTTTGACTTTTAGTGACTTCCTTGTTCCCTTTGAGGTTGCAGTTCTTCACTCAGGTCAAAAAAGGAGAATGGAGGATATGCTTGGGTGTTGGTGGGATCCTAATCCTGGAATATTCCATTCTTGTGTTGACCTGTTGTGATGTACTTGTACCCTTTAAGGTTGGCTTGGGCGTGCATGGCTGCATCTGGAAAATGCACAGTAATATTTATTGATGATGTAACTCATGATGGTATCAGCAGAATGAATTCAGAAGTGTTCAAAAACGTTTTGTCCGCCAATTTACGGTGAAATGCATTGAAATTAATCGGGAGGATGTTTATCGTGCAGCAGGACAATGACCTCACTGCCAACAAAACAAAGGACTTCATCAGGGGTTAACAGGGGAAGGTTTTAGACTCGCCAAGTAAAAAAACTGACCTTTACTTAATAGAGAATGCATTTCACCTCCTTAAGAGGAGAATGAAGAACAAAACACCCCGAAATCAACTAGAACTGAAAGACGCTGCAGTAAAATCTTGGAATAGAATCACGAAGAATGTAACAGTTTGAAGGTGTCGATGGGTTGCAGGCTTGAGGCAGTTATTGCAAGTAAGGGTTATGCCACCAAAATTGTCATGTTATTTACTTTAAGATTATTTGTTCCTTTACTTTTGCTTAATAAAAAATGCTGTGGTCTAATACAAACTGTGATATGTCCTATGTTGTTTCACACATCTAAATGTGAATACCAGGACATTCTGATCTCTTGTCTTATACACATCTTTTGATCTTAATCCCAAATGTCTTCAGCGACCATCAAATACAAAGGAATTTGCCTTGGTGTTTCAATACTTTTGGAGGGGACTGTACACCTCAATACTGTTAAATTGCATAAGGTACTGTAGTCTACATCATCTTCTGCACACACATCAATTAAATTATATATATTTTCCTAGCAAGGAAGATTCCTGCTTTTCCTTGCTAGATGTTATACCTCTTGGCAATACTGTTGGAATAGGTAAAGATGTTTAATTTCCTTGTTTTTTGCTGGTAGGCTACATTTGATTTGTGTTGGTCGCTGCAGCAATCTGCCCTTAGCAGTCGACAGTGTTGGTTAAACTTAGTAGGAATTACATTTAATAGATATGTTGCTTGGCTTCTCCACCATTTATTTAGTTTTCTTGTTTTAGTTTTCGGCAGATATCTGTCTGGACAATTTTCACACCAATAACGTAATGCCCACTGAGTGACAAGTTCCAAAGTTCCTCTAGAAAGGCCGAAATGTAGGAAGACACCTAGAAAGGAATCAGGCTTAGAGGGGTGAACAGTCCTTCTCTGGCTGTGCCAGGTGAACATATTAGGAGTCCAAATTGTAATAGTTAATCAATGCTTGTGGGCTGAGCCCAGAGTCTATTTAAACCTAGTCCAGATCAGAGGCATGAGGACAGGTCAAACACAGACACACATACCGCTTCTAGAGCCCAGTGTCCTTTCAGATTTACTGCACTTATAAAGAAGACAAAATGCAATGGGTACTTTTATTAAAATGTAAACGAAAAATGCACAATTACGTGTTTGTCTGGATTTCTGTGATTCTGTCCATGATCTCTTTGATCCTAAAATGATAAGTCGTTACTTGTGTGACAAACACTTATCAAAAGCAGTCAATAGGTAAAAAGGTTGTAGGTTTCTCTACCCACTCATCTCCACTTCCTATTTCAGGATATCAAATGACTATTAAAGCCTAACTGTATCTGAGCAAACCCACAGAAGTTACAAGATAGTTGAGGAATTTACTACAAGAATGTTTCACTAAGCAGTTCTGATTCTTATCACACTGCTCACTTAATCAGGAAGTGTTTATCTGATAAATGTTTGCTTCTGGGAAAGATTCCTCACATTCCCCTTTGACAGTTGTGTTATTGTTTACAGTTACTCATCTCAGAGTCTATCATTTATATTGTGGATGTTCTTACTCAGATCCAGTTCTTTCTGGTGTGAGGGGTTTGACTTCAGAGCTGAGACCAGAGAACCACAAGCTTTCTCTGTGATTCCACAACCTGACAGTCTGGAAAAAGTCAATCATGATTTCACAATCTGCTTCTTACATTAAAATCCTCCTTGTGCAGTGCTAAGTAAAATCAGTTATTTTTGCCAAACTCTGGGATACACTTTTAATTTTATTGAAATTCTGTTTTAATGTCACACTCCAAATTGAAAGAGATTATCATGATGTTACAATCGGAACAATAGTTCTGAATAACTTTTAAATATCCACTTTTGATTACATCATTTTCATGTGAACTCATGTGATGTGTGTGTGTGTGTGTGTGTGTGTGTGTGTGAGATTGTGTGTGTGTGTGTATTCGTGTACGTGGATTTGCATGACTTACAGAGCAGATGCTGCCATGTTTTCACCACTGGCAGTAATCCCAGAAATACCTTCTTCTGAGGTGGAATATTTATTCAGATGAAAAACATCAATCTCCTCTTCTGAAGTCGGTATCACGAAGACCAGAGGTGACAGTTTTTTTTTCCTGGAGAGACTTCTTGAACTTATCTTTGAATCTCCTCCACTAGAGAATGGTCATTCAGTTCATTCAGACAGAGGAACAGATTGATGCACCTCTCTGATGAGGGATTCTCCCTGATCTTCTCCTTCATGTACTTAACTGTTTCTTCATGGCTTTGTGAGCTGCTTTTGGTCTTTGTCAGTAGACCTCGTAAATGCTTCTGATTTTACTCCATTGAGAGGCAGAGAAGATTTTTGTGAAGAAAGCCCAAATATTTTTCAGGTAGTTTCCAGAGCAGATGTCCCTTAATGGTTGATTGTTTTTCATCCTTAGAATCTTATTGTTATTTTTGAATGAGAGAAACACATACACAGCAGCTACAAACTCCTGAATACTCAGATGGTGCAGCCCAAATTCCTCTTTAAAGATCTGTGTACAGACGCCTGAGTACACTAATGCTTCTTTGATATCAATATCACAATCTTTCAAGTCTTCTTAATAGAAAATCTGATTGCTTTTCTGTAGCTGTTGAAAATCCAGTTTTTCCAAAGTCAGAATGCTCTATTACAGTGTGGGTTATTATTCACATTTTTGTGTTCACTGAAACACTAGGAAGTGTGAGTACATGTCTGTGAGGGTCTTGGGCAGCTCTACATTATCATCTGTAGTCGACATGCTCAAGGATTGTAGCAACGATCCAACAGAAGACTGGTATGTGAAACATGATGTGGAGGCTCCTTGATGTCTTTATGTGTGAGATGATTCTGCTGGCCAGGTCCTCATCACTGAATCTCTTCCTGAAGTACTCCTCTTTCTGTGGGTCATTGAACCCTCTCACCTCTGTCACCAGGTCAACACACTCTGAAGGGATCTGATTGGCTGTTGCAGGTCTGGATGTTATCTAGAGGAGAGCAGAGGGAAGCAAATTTCACTGTATGAGGTTTGTCAGCAGCATATCCATCGAGGTTGACTCTGTGACATCACAACATTGCTTGTTGTTCTTGAAGGCAAGGGGCAGTCGACACTCATCCAGACCATCAAAGATGAACAGAACATTTTTTTAAGTTTCTTGCTTTTTGGTTTCATTTGAGGAATGATTAATTGATTGACTGAAACTGAATGATTAATTGATTGGCTCTTCCCCTTTCATCAAATTTAGCTCCACCCTTTGACCCTAGAATTCTTCTGGGAGTTCAGAACTCAGCATTGTCTTGAACCTCTTCAACTCTTTCTTCACAAAAATCATGATATTCTGTTTAAGTTAAAAATCAGACTAATATTGACAAATTAATTAATGATTGACAGATAAACTTTACTTGAGTTAAACAGGGAAAAAATGACATAAGAGGACCATATACACTGAATATACACTTGTTACCTTTGAGACCGTTGAGAGCATTCTGACGAACTGCACCACAGTGTGATCTGGTGGATGATCCGTGGCCGACCAGAAGGCCTTGCAACGGGTGGTGAAAACCGTCCATCACATCACTGGTGCCCAGCTTCCTGCCATCACAGACCTCCAACCCAAGCGGTGTCTGCACAGGGTGTGTGGCATCATCAGGGAACGTTCACATTCATGCCACAAACTGTTTGCCCTCCTACCATCAGGCAGGCGATACAGGTCTCTTCGATCCCATACCAGCAGGCTCAGGAACAGTTTGTTTCCATCTACAGTGACCCTGCTTAACTATGTGACCCAGAGAACTCTGTGACCTCTGTGAGTCATCACTAACCGTTCCTCCTGCCTCTCAGGGCCCTTGTGGCTCTACTCCGTTCCACAACTCTGACACTGCCTTCCAACGGCTGATAATGAAATGTTTCAGTTGTTACAGGTCTGTGTACCTCAGGAACCTCACTGCTGCTATCCATGCATCTTAGGTGCATATGCAACTTCTACATTCAATTTGACTCTTTGCACATTTAGAATTGCCAATGTGCTTTCATTTTTACAGTTGTTACATAAGCATGTCTACCCCGGAACCTTACTGTCCTATGGTAGACATCTCTGCATCCAGGTTGCACATGTGACCTTACTCCTTCAATTTGCCTCGTTTGCACATTTAGTATGCTTTTTAGAATGATATTTGTACTTGCAGAAATATTACCCCCCTTGTTATATACACTATATATTCAGTACTAAAAAAAATCCTTAATTAACCATTTAGAAAAGCAATTTTTATTGCATTTGCCTTGATTGCACATCTATACATTCCAATTGTAATATACAGTGAGGAAAAAATAATTGTATTCCCAGCTGATTTTGTACGTTTGCACATTGACAAAGGAATGATCTGTCTAAAATTATATTGTATAAATACAGTGAGGAAATATTTCTATTTCTATGGTTTATTTGGGCAGTGAAAGACAGAATAACAACAAAAAATCCAGAAAAACACATGTCAAAAACATTATAAATTGATTGGCATTTTAATGAGGAAATACTGAGGGTCATGCAACTCATGACCTCAGTATTTCTGGAGTTCTAGACAAAGCTTTGGTTTTTATGAACATCTTTAAGTGTATTAAGATGTGAGACAAGATGTGCTACTCCACAGTCTAAGATGGTACTCTATTAGTTACTGTGCATGTTAAATAAATGTTAATGCTACAAATGCTTTTTAGAGGCATAGTTATATTTTATGTTTATATATTTCCTTTATCGCCATCATTCAGAAACTCTTGTTTTGCTTTTAGACTTTTAACAGCCTGTATGTTGATGAGTCATGCATCCACATTGTTGCGCTGGGTGGAATGTTGGCTAAAACAGACTTGTTGGTACAAGTTTCCAGTAAGGTCGGTGTCATTGATATAAACATCAGGTAGCGTAGTGCCATGGGCCTGTTCGAAATCAGCTGTTCGTTTAGTGGTTGAATTAATGATCCCGTACCCGGTTGTCAATGGGGAGAGTAATTATTTATTGCAGCATATTGTCAATGATGTTACAGACTAGATCTTGCTCAGTCTTACAAACTCGATCTAACCATCTCATTCTCAAAGAAGCACTTCTACAGGTCCGAAACTGAAACATTTAAGTTAGTTTGATTCCCCAAACCAACATGGTCACTGCTGTATCTGTGTTTTTGTTGTAAATTAGTTTCAATGTCCAATGCAGATTGAATCAAATGAAAGAAAGATGAAAACCATATTAATGCTATTGTCACTCAGATAAACCTTTGTTGTGTAGATGCCTGTCCAGTCCTGCCATTGTGAATCTCTTCCTCCACACTGTGCCAATTGAGGGGCAATTGACTGTTAACCTCCTTAAACATAAAGGTGTAATTCTTCAACTCACGGGTCTATGAGTAACATCAACAAAAATTTGACTGTACATGTTTTACAACAAAAAAAATTTTTCCAGCTTATTCTGAATACTTATTTACAGTCTCCCAACTGAACAAAAGCTGACAGATATTGACCACAAGGGAGGCCTGTACTCTGTCAGATAACACACTTCACATTTGTAAACTTTATAACTCCTCCCTCTTGTGCCAGATAACGTATTTCCCAATTTTAAGTTTATCCCTCCCAATACCTCGGCTGGAAAAAAATACATCCCATTTGTAAATGTTATCCCTCCTCAAAACGTGTCTGAGAGGCTCCCCAGCTGCTGCTCAGGGAAGAGGTTTAAATAGCAAGAACAGAAGCTATCCAGGGGGCATCAGGAGAGAATAAATCTACCCCCCAGCTACACAGGACCCAAAATGTGAATACAGAAGGTAGAAGGGGCCATCAAGGGTTTGAACCAGAGCCCAGACCTCCCTAACACCCACCAGGGCAATGCAGCCACAGCATACAGCAAGGTCCAAAACCCTGTCTCAGACATTTGGAGCACGGACACCTGATTGTTATCAAATGGCTTTTTACTCACTCAGAGGGTACTATTTCTCATTTTGGAAGTGTACCAACAGTTTTTCTTCATCCGTCTAGAATGCTTCCAGGACCCAAGGACTTTAAACAAATCATTTAAAAAGGCCAGAATAAATAGTACCTACAATACAGTATTTGAAACCAGCCTGGAATATTTATGGATCCCATTTAAATAATTTCTGTTAACTATATGTCTACATGTCTTTATAATTCTTCTGGCTGGGTCTAGTTTTCTTTGCGAACAAAAAACTAACAGTGCATTCAAATGTTGGGTAGAACTCCATAGCTAGACGTTTAACTGACCTAAACAATTGTACAAATGAACGATAAAACTTAAACAGTCTTATTTACTGAAGCAAACAATCATGGTATAATTTCATATGGTTATAATGAAAATCATACATAACTTCTACCAATTCATTATTGTTCCATTATCCGTTTCAAATATGTCTTTATAATGCCGCCAGCTTGAGCTATCTGTGAATGTACGGTTTAAAGGAGAGTAGGCTACTAAGCTGGAGGACAACAAATTCAGATCTTTATGTGGAACTCCGCTGCCAGACATTTAAAAGAAACAATTGTTCAGTTGAACAATAAAACTGAACGAGTCAGTTGTTCACAGGTCTTATCTACTCAAGAAAACACTCAATTTATAATATTGTAGTGACCCACACAGACAGATGGAAATGGGTGTTCCTTATGTCTGTCAACTGCCTGTCTGCCAACCACAGGAATGCTTGTCTGCTGCCGTGCATAGTTGTGGTTTATGTGGAGCTGAGTAATAGGAGCAGGCAGCTTTGAAACAAACAATAAAAACAACCACAAAATATATATACAATATATATATATATATATATAGTATTTGATACAATGCTGATTTTTTAGGTTTTCCTACTTACAAAGCATGTAGAGGTCTGTAATTTTAACCATAAGTACACTTCAACTGTGAGAAATGGAATATAAAACAAAAAAACCCAAAATCACATTGTATGACTAAATAATTAATTAGCATTTTATTGCATGACTTAAGTATTTCATACATCAGAAAAGCAGAACTTAATTTTTGTTACAGAAACCTATGTTTGCAATTACAGAGATTATACGTGTCCTGTAGTTCTTGACCAGGTTTGCACACACTGCAGCAGGGATTTGGGCCCACTGCTTCATACAGACCTTCTCCAGATCCTTTAAGTTTCAGGGCTGTCGCTGGCCAATACGGACTTTCAACTCCCTCCAAAGTTTTTCTGTTGGGTTCAGGTCTGGAGACAAGCTAGGACACTCCAAGACCTTGAGATGCTTCTTATGGAGCCACTCCTGTCCTGGGTGAGTGTTTCAGGTCGTTGTCATGCTGAACGACCCAGCCACGACCCATCTTCAATCCTCTTACTGAGGGAAGGAGGTTGTTGAAGGTTGAAGGTGGACTCACGAATACCTACTGCTTCTGCAAGAACGGCAAAAATGGCTCGGCCTAAAGAGAAGTGGCAAGGTTGTTGATGTAATTTCTATGTTAATGTTGAAGCCATTTCTATGCAAGTACTAATATATTGAGTTTATTTTGTAAGACCTGGGAAAACCTGTGTTGCAAATGGAATGTACACATTGGAATGTGAAAAGTTGACCAGTGATTTAGAATAATGTAATTTGATTGGCTGTTAGATTTTGTATAAAAGAAAGAGAACCCTGCGAAACAGCTAGAAGCCACTGGACTTTGGGGCGAAACAGTCTTTTGACCTGCACAGAATCACAGTTAATTTTTTAGAAAAGTAAAGATCCTATGTTTTTATACATTGTTTATACACCAAGAATACGCACTTGATTCCTGGTTTTAAGAGCCCTAGAATCCAGCACTTTACTAAAACTTGTTCTTTTAATTTTGTTGCCAAACACAATAAGATCAGTTTTATCTTTGTTTAATTGTAGACAATTTTGGTTCATCCAGGGCTATTGAGCTGTTGTCATACAGTTCGAGAGACATATATTTGAGTATCATTGGCATAGCTGTGGTAATTATTGTTGTTGTTCTGTAGAATCTGGCCCAGAGGTAGCATATAGAGATTGAACAGAAGAACTGATCTATGTGGAACTCCGCATGTCATAGCCACCCTATTAGATTCATGATTACCAATGGTGACAAAGTAACTCCGGCAATCTAGATAAGACTCATACAGAATACCAGACATTGATGAATTGCTGGATTTGGATAGGGGATCTTCTTGGTTCTCCTCGCTAGACCTCTGCAGTGGCAACCGGAAACTCATTCAAAAGCATGTAAAACAGAGAGATGGAATTCCTTTAACACAATGACAGTTTATTATGTTTGAGAGCAGAGACAGACAGACACTAACAGAAGATCAGTGAAAGTCTGTACAGCAAAAAAAACATTTTTGTATATGTAACAATGTGCGATAATATGTGATCACAAAATAACTGACACATCAATACATGTTGACTTGATCTAAACCAGTTAGGCTTATTCCTCTTGGCCGACCCCAACCAAGGTGAAGGGCGTGCATCGATTTTTAGGCTTTTCTAATTATTACAGGAGGTTTATCCGGGGCTTTAGCCAGGTCGTGGCTCCGATCACCTCCCTGCTGAGGGGTGGGGCGACACAGATACGGTGGACCACGGATGTGGAGCGGACGTTTGTAGAACTGAAACACAGTTTCACCACCGCTCCGGTCCTGGCTCATCCCGACCCGTCGCTCCAGTTCTTTGTGGAGCTGGATGCGTCCGAATGTGGTCTTTGGGCTGTCCTCTCCCAACAAACGGGGAGTCGGAACACGCTCCGTCCCTGTGCGTTCTTCTCATAGAAGCTCAGTTAGGCAGAGCATAATTACGATGTCGGTGATCGTGAGCTATTGGCCGTGGTTAGAGCCCTGTCGGCATGGCGACACTGGTTAGAGGGGGCCAAGCACCCTCTCCTCATCTGGACTGACCATCGTAACCTGGAGTACATGCGGGCAGCGAAGAGACTGACTCCTCGCCAGGCCAGGTGGGCTATGTTCTTCTCCAAGTTTGTGATCACTCTCACTTACAGGCCGGGAAGTAAGAACGTCAGGGCCGATGCGCTGTCTCGCCAGCATGACACGGAGGAGAAGCCAGTGGATGACGCTCCCGTACTACCGGCGTCATGTATCGTGGCACCGGTGGTGTGGGAATTGGACGCGGACATCGTTCGTGCGCAGCGTGACAAGCCCTCTCCGCCCTCATGCCCTGATGGCCGCACGTATGTGCTGACGTCTGTCCGTGACCGGCTCATCTTCTGGGCCCACACCTCTCCCTCCTGTCATCCTGGTATCGGGCAGACCATGCGGGCCCTGGCCGTTAAGTACTGGTGGCCCACCTTGGCTAAAGACGTGAGGGTGTACGTCTCTTCCTGCTCGGTGTGCACCCAGAGTAAGGCACCCCGACACCTGCCTATGGGTAAGTTGCACACCTTACCCATTCCACAACGGCCATGGACCCACCTGTCTGTGGATATTCTAACAGGTCTTCCCCTTTCCCAGGGCCATACCACCATCCCGGTCTCCCCACGGCCCTGCAGACCGCCGAGAGTCTATTTACACACGTATGTTTTGGGCAGGCTCCTTCGGTCCAACTGCCAGGACCGGCCGGGGGAGTGGGTGGAGTTACTGCCTTCGGTCGAGTATGCCCTGAACTCCCGGCACCACTCCTCCACGGGGGATTTCCCCGTTTCAGTGTGTCCTGGGGTATCAGCCGGTCTTGGCACCATGGACCCCGAGCCAGATCGGTACCTCTGCGGTGGACGATTGGTTCCGGCGGGCAGCGGGCACATGGGAGGCAGTGCAGGCTCGCTGTCCGTCGCCAAAAGACCTTTGCAGATCGCCACCGCGGGGAGGCCCCGATCTATCGCTCGGGCGGCCGCGTCTGGCTCTCCACCAAGGACCTGCCCCTCCACCTGCCATTCCGCAAGCTGAGCCCGCGGTTTTTGGGGCCCTTTAAAGTCCTGAGGAGAGTCAACGAGGTAACATATCGGTTGCGTCTCCCTCCTGACTACTGTATTAACACCTCGTTTCATGTGTCTCTTCTCAGGCCGATGGTGGCTGGTCCCCTCCAGGGGTGTGAGGTGCGGGAGGTCCCTCCCCCCCTTCTTGACATCGAGGGGGCCCCGGCGTTCTCCGTCCTTACCATCGATGATTCGAGGCGCCGGGCTGGGGCGCCTCGATCAATATCCAGTACCTTGTGGAGTGGGAGGGGCACGGCCCGGAGGAGCGGAGCTGGATCCCGGTGCGGACTTCCATCGCCGTCGCCCGGATCGTCCTGCTCCGACCGGATCATCCTGCTCCGCGCCCTCAGGGTCGGCTTCGTCACACGGCTGGAGCCGCGCGTCGGTGGGGGGTACTGTGACGACTACGCCATCTACTGCCCATCCTCCCCGTGCAGGCAGTGGGCTTCGACGTTCGATGTCACCGGCCTGACACCATCGCCCATCTCGTCACCTCATTGCACCTGTTGTCTCGTCCAGCGCACCTGATCATCATTCAGTCATTCCCCTCAGTATATATGTTCCCTCTGCTCCCTTTGTCTCTGTGTGTTGCTGTCTCGACTCAGAGCATATGTCAGCTCCATTAAATGTACTCAAACTTACCGGCTCCGCAGTCCGCTTCATCTCTCCTGTCCTCTGTAAATGCTGACACTATGACTCGCTCTCTCTCTCTCTCTCTCTCTCTCGCTCTCGCTCTCGCTCTCTCTCTCAATAAAATTGATCTTATAAAACTGATATTGTGGTATATATTATTTTGGTCTCTGTCTCACCTGCCTTAATGAGTTTCTGCTAGGTGTACTTGACATGTCTATCACACCCTTCACCTGGCCCACAAGATAATTTTCTGGACAGTCCCTTCACCTGTCGTACTAGATAATTTACTAGGCATTTAGTTCAGCCAGTTTCTCCCGGGCTAAGTTCGGTCATTGTTTGTTTGCGGCCTGCTCCTGTTTCATGTTTGCTCCTGTTTCATGTTTGCTCCTGTTTCATGTTTGCTCTTGCCCGTAAGCCTAGTTTTAGTTTGTTCTGTTGTTTGTAGTGCACGGCACTCAGTTTTGTTTTTGCACCATTAAAGGATTAACCCTGCACCCCTGACAATTAAAGAGCTGTAATTCCTTAACCCGTCCTCCAATATGGATGAGAATACCCTGAAATTAAACCTGAGGATACTGCACTTTCAGCCCATATGGATTATTTAAAATGCAACTTGAATATATTTTGATAAAATGCCTAAATAACCAAACTTGTGTCAGTGTCCAATTCTTTCTGGACCCCCCCTCCCCATAATGCACAAACCACACAAAACCCCACTCCCCCATCATGCACCACACTAGGGTTGGACAACTCATCAAATGATGATCTTATCTGTGATTTAGACATATTTTAATCACATTTTCTGTGATATCTAAAATGTCTTGATTAAGACACGTCACCAGAGGTGACAGGCGTTGTCTGCCAGTCATCAGTTTATTCAATGTGGGTGGTCTATTGACATTGTAATACCAGTGGTGGTCAGGGCGAATGATGGTCATTCTGAGTCATTTCAGTGAATCGACTGCTCCCATGAGACGGTTTAATTGGCACCTAAACAACTCTTTATATAAAATACTTAAGCAGCTTATGCAGAACAATGAAGCAACTGCTCATCTCAAATATAGAGGCTAAAAAGTAGGCTAGACGTATGTAAGACATTCAATTATCTGTCCTAAACATCAGTAGAAAAACAACTGCGGTTACCCTTCTGGACAAATGCATGTGGAAAATAAAGTTGCGCTACCTTATCTGGAAATAAATGTTGATTCAGTTTGCCAATTGATTTCCAATATTCACCAAAAATTGCAGTTCAAAACAGTTGATTGTTTGTCAACAGTCAGGCCTTGATGTTATTCACAGAAAACATCTGTGTTAGGAATTTTTTAAGTATTTTATCCATTAATTGTATACAAAAACACACAGAAGAGTCAGCCACAGACTGAGAAATATATTCCACCTGGAAAATGAATTAAACACCTGTTTGTTAACAGTACTCTCAGCTGGGTCCCTGATCACTGTCCCTGTTTTAGTTCCTCTTCTGGTGTGTCTTGTCGGTCTTTGTTTTGGCCTAAATGTAACATTTATAGTTCTTTCATTAAACGACAACCCCTCTTCCCATCTCACAAACTTCACCAAACCCCTCTTCCCATTACACACCATACAAAACCCCTCTTCCCATTATACACCATACACTGATCAGTAATAACATTATGACCACTGACAGGTGAAATAAATAACACTTATCCTTTTATTATCATGGCACCTGTCATGGCACCTGTCAAACTTGATGATAGACAAGTTCTTCTGTACTAACTGTAGTTGTATCTCGTCATGGTTTAGGGCCTATCTGACCTAATTCAGCTCCTCCATACCTGCCTAACCTCCACCATGTGTGTCTGGTTACATGCCAACACTGAACTGTCACTACTATACAGATGCTTCTGTACAGTCTCCACACAGTTTCTCAGGTCATGCCTTAATCGCCCTACATTGAGTCTTGAGTGGATCACTCTTTTCAGCTTTGACTGTAGTTCACTGCATTTCGTATTGCATGCATGAAACGTGAAGAATTTAGTGATTTTATTTCCTCTTCACCATGTTTTCCAGAGAGCCTTTTTTCATTTGAAGTTTAGTCATCATCCATGAAATGATGTTTTAATGACAGAAGCATGTATGGACATCACTAAATGAGCACTTAAATGAATATGCCGTTTCGAAACAAGGTTAAACACAATACTGCTTGTCACAAATGACTTACTTTGACAGCCAACATTAATCTTAAAACATGGGGCCTAAGCTCACACGTACCACTTTAAACAACCCCATTCATTTTCATATTTCCCAGCATGCTCTATTTTGTGTCATTTGTAAAATATTTTCTTTATCTTTGTTTGTGCATGAATATTAACTGATTCACTACTCCCAGGTTAAATAAATGATTTCATACATATTGCAAACAAAGAAAATAATGCATGGACTGCACCCTTTACTGAAGCAGTCATTCCAGTTTAAGTTAATTCAAGGCATTATTTCTCATTTCAACATGTATTCTGAGAGCTCTGCTTTTAGTCACAGTAGCGGGATATTTCTCGATGTTTGAAAGAAAGCCAGCTGTTAGTAATATGAACTTGATTCATAATTGTTCCCAGAGTGCGTAGTGTTGTGGAGAGAAGCTTCCACAATATAATTATATACAAATATTTTATTATTTTCAGACAACGGGGCACAGAATTCACCAACCATCTCCATCACTAGTTTACACAGTTATGGGTGGTAACTGCATGATTGGATGGAAAAGGCAAAGCACATTGGGTAAATTGGAGGCACAGTTTAACAGAGGCGTGACTTTCACTTATCCCAGAATGATGATATCATAAGAGAACGCCTGGTATGTCAGACCCACTTCGTAGACTTAACAGCCCCTGACCAAATTCCGAAACCAATTGGTTGCGAGCCAACCATCACCCCCTAATCTGAATGTCCTAATGTAGCAATGTATTGTAAATCCTTTATAGATAATCCTATTGCATTTGGGAAATACAGACATCTACTGCAAATATTTCAATATAGTACGGGCAGCTGTGCTAAAAAGTTTGCATACCCTTCGAGAATTGGTAATATATGTACAATTTTTAAAGATAACATGAGTGAGAAGGCAAAAAACTGCTGGGGTTCACCTTCCAAAGGGACGAGGAGGATCCACCAGCTGGGTGGAGACCATCTGCCACATCCAATGGAAGATCTCCAAATAAAGAGCACTGCCCCTTACAATTGCAGGTAAGACCCTGATCCTGTAGGCAATTGTTCACCCCATTCTTCTGTACCTAGGCAGGGTGGTTCCCCTGGACAAGGCAACTAGCAAGAAAATCGAATAATTGATGTTGACTTATGTCTAGGGGAGCCAGATGGAGCCAGTACAACACAGCACCCTGTACAAAATGGAGGAGAATGGGGGAAGGGGAGTCACAAACATCCTCAATGTCATTGCGGCACTTGGACACCCCAACCTGGTCATCAACATCAATGAACCAGACAGAAATCAACTTCATCATGAATTTCCACAAAGTCTCCGTAACAGAGTGGTGTGGGGAGTAGCAAGATGGAAGGACATCCATCTCTGAAACTCTTCATGTCAAATCTGACCAACACCAACACATCATCCCGAACGCCATGCCCGTCCTCGAGCCTCCAGCGTCCAGCCTCTCCAGCCCATCGCCCCTGGAGGAATGACCCTCCACAACTACCATCCCGGCACCCAGCACCATCACCACCAGCAACTCAGAAGACACGTGGAGGAGGAACAACATCAGACCTTCACCCAGAGCGGACTGCTCACAGACTAGTTCAATCAATGACCCTCAGGTCTTGGAATCCAGTGTGTCTGCTTGCTCCTCAGTTTGTCCTTCATCTCTGTAGGTCCATTACCAGTCCTGACATGACCAGTTGATCTTATCTATCTGAAAGATATCAGTTTGTATGTGTGCATGACAAATCCTGTAAAAAATCGAAGATACTGTATATTTTGGTGTTCCTCAATGTTTGTTTTTGGGACTACTATTGTTTTCAACATATGCTCCCTCTGGGTGATGTCATCTTGAACCACAATGTCAGTTTTCACTGTAATGCAGATGACACTGTATATTTCAAGGAAACATTGTGAAGCTTAAAATAAGCTAATTTGGAAACGTGTGTTTCAGATATTAGGAAGCGGATGACGGAGAAATGTTTGCTTTTAAACTTGCTTGTTTTACGACCCAAGAAAGAAAAATTCATAGTCTATTCACACAGTGAACCTCGATGGCTGTATGGTCGTATCCCAAAAACTGTGAGAATCCTCACCATTGCCCTCGACCATGACCTCTTGTTCGATTTACATACAAATATATATCTCAAGAGCTGCTTTTTCCTATCTTCAGAACATCTTCCGAATCTGAAACATTTTATCAAGAACTGATGCAGAAAAACTCATCCATGCTTTTGTTACTTCAAGACTAGATTACTACAATTTATTTAAGTCAATAAACATGATTTCATTAATTAGCGCTAAACACGGCTGCTAGAATCCTATCAAGAGATTTTTTTTACACATTACTCCAGTTTTAGCCTCTCTACGTTGGTTGCTCCTTAATGTTTGGGCTGATTTTAAGGTGCAATTATTAATCTATTAAGCAATACGTGGACATGCTACTACTTACCTCGCTGAATTGGTCCAGCCAAACATAGCTAAACATAAAGTACATGCATAACAAGATGCAAGCAAGTTTATTTATATAGCACAATTCATACATAGAAGTACTTCAATTTTCTTTCCAAAGAAAAATACAAAAATGAAAATACAATAGAATAAAAACAGATGCTATAAAAACAATAAAACATCATAATAAAAGAAAATTGAAATAAAATATAAACAAATTAAAAAGACAACTGGTTGATTCCATAATACATTCCATGAGGAGTTTATAAAAGATATAAGGCTAACAGTGTGGTTAAGTTGAAGTGCTCAGTCATAGGCACGTGACGAGAGAAGTGTTTATATCCTGGATTTAAAAATGTATATGTTCTGGGCAAGTACAAGGACTTCTGGTAGTTTATTCCAGTTGTGTGCAGTATAACTGCTAAACAAAGCTACACCATGTTTAGTTTGGAATCTTAGCTCAACTGTCTGACCTGAATTAATGATTCTAAGAGATCTGCTCAGTTCATAAACTTTACCTTAACAGAAATGTATTCAGGGCCTAAAACATTTAGTTATTTATAGACAAAAAGCACTTTTCAGCACAAGTCAGCTCTTTAACTCACTGGAAGCTAATGCAAAGATTTAAGTGATGTGTTCTGTTCTCTTGGTCCTGGTTAACATTCTTGCAGCTGCATTCTGTTTTAATCATGTTGGGGAGTCCAGTAAAGAGGCCATATTCAACCCTATTAGAGATAAAAAAATATGGATTAGCTTCCCCTTGGTCTTTTTGGGACATCAAGCTCTTGATTCTGGCTATATTTTTAAGACGATAGAATGCTGTTTTGGTGACCACTTTGAATTGACAAATTAACCTGCGATCTGAGTACCAAAACACAGACCTTCTAATTTCTAAACAAACAGCCTGAGGCTTTCTCCCATGGATATCCACTACTCTGGAATGATCTGCCTGGTAAGGTTAGAGGTGCAGACTCAGTGCAAACCTTCAAGTGTCTACTTAAGACTCACCGCATCAGCATGAATTATGATTAAGTGCAGTCTGGCCCAGGGGCATGAAGGTGACCAGAATGGGTTGATACTGTCCACCCGTGCGGTCTTGCCAGACAGGCTCTCATGTGCCACTAGGATGCCCTCTCTTCAATGCTCTTTCAAGTCTGAGTCGCTGGCTTGCTGTTTTTTCATGATGGCCCTTGAGCAAGTGAACTCTGTGGGCAATACTGGTCCTCTTTCAGAGTGGTTGATGTTGGGCAATATGGCTGGACTGACTTCATGTCTGTTGTTCACTACCCGGGGTCCCGCACGGATTGGGTTACAGTGTCACAGCCGCAAGGTTTTATGCTACTGTTATTGTGTTATATCATACATTTTGAACTCTTTTGGGGAGTTTTCATAGCCACTATGCCTCAACGCAGTTGTTGCTTGCCTTGGGGTTTCAGGCTGGGTGTTTTGTAGAAGCACATTGGGACAACTGCTGATGTAAAAAGGGCTTCATAAATAAGTTTAAATGACCTATCACAAAGTTCCAATCAACACATCAGTACACTCTGTGTAATAAACCCCATAAATACTAAAAGCCAGCTGACCTGTTCCCTTGCTTTCAAAGGCAATACAGTTGTTTGCACACCCTGGCAGAAATTGTGAAATGTGCAGGTGTTGGTCATATAATTACAATATCATCAAAAAGTTGATTTATTTCAGTAATTCCATTCAAAAAGGGAAACTTGGAAATTATATTCAATCATTACACACAGACTGATATATTTCAAATGTTTATGTCATGTAATTGTGATGATTAAAACAGACAACTAATGAAAATCCCAAATTCAGTATCTCAGAAAATTTGAATATTACTTAAGACCAATACAAAAAAGGTTTTTTAGAAATGTTGGCAAACTGAGAAGTATGAACATGGAAAGCATGAGCATGTACAGCACTCAATACTTAGTTGGGGCACCTTTTGCCTGAATTACTGCCGCAATGCGGCGTGGCATGGAGTCAATCAGTCTGTGGCACTGCTCAGGTGTTATGAGAGCCCTGGTTGCTTTGATAGTGGCCTTCAGCTCTTCTGCATTGTTGGGTCTGGCGTATTGCATATTCCTATTCACAATACCCCATCGATTTTCAATAGGGTTAAGGTCAGGCGAGTTTGCTGGCCAATTAAGAAAAGGGATACCATGGTCCTTAAACCAGGTACTGATAGCTTTGGCACTGTGTGCAGGTGCCAAGTTCTGTTGGAAAATGAAATCTGCATCTCTATAAAGTTGGTCAGCAGCAGGAAGCATGAAGTGCTCTAAAACTTCCTGGTAGATGGCTGTGTTGACCTTGGACCTCAGAAAACACAATGGACCAACACCAGGTTGACATGGCAACCCAAAACCATCACTGACTGTGGAAACTTTACACTGGGTGTCAAGCAACGTGGATTCTGGGCCTCTCCCCTTTTTCTCCAGACTCTGGGACCTTGATTTCCAAAGGAAGTGGAACATTTGCTTTCATCAGAGAACATACCTTTGAACCACTCAGCAGCAGTCCAGTTCTTTTGTTCTTTAGCCCAGACGAGATGCTTCTGACGCTGTGTCTTGTTCTAGAGTGGCTTGACACAAGGCTGAAACCCAGGTCTTGCATACATCTGTGCATGGTGGTTCTTGAAGCACTGACTCCAGCTGCAGTCCACTCTTTGTGAATCTCCCCCACATTTTTGAATGGGTTTTGTTGCTTGTACACTTTTTTTCTGCCACATCTTTTCCTTTCCTCGCCTCTCTATTAATGTGCTTGGACACAGCTCTGTGAACAGCCGGCCTCTTTAGCAATGACCTTTTGTGTCTTGCCCTCCTTGTGCAAAGTGTCAATGGTCGTCTTTTGGACAGCTGTCAAGTCAGCAGTCTTCCCCATGATTGTGTAGTCTACAGAACTAGACTGAAAGGCCTTTGCAGGTGTTTTGAGCTAATTAGCTGATTAGAGTGTGCCACCAGGTGTCTTCAATATTGAACCTTTTCAAAATATCCAAATTTTCTGAGATACTGATTTGGGGGTTTTCATTAGATGTCAGTTATAATCATCAAAATTAACATGAATGAACACTTGACATTTATCGGTCTGTGTGGAATGAATGTATACATTATACAAGTTTCCCTTTTTGAATGGATTTACTGAAATAAATCAACCTTTTGATGATATTCTAATTATATGACCAGCACCTGTAGGAATTTATTATGAAAATATGACTGATCATTCAAAGACAAATGTCTTTCATTTAAGGATAGTTATCATATGAAGCCATTTGTTATCACAGTTGTTTGACTACTTTTTAAAATGATAATGATAACAGAAATCACCCAAATGTCCCTGAGCAAAAGTTTAGATATCCTAGAATGTTTGGCCTTGTTACAGACACACATTGACACACACTCTTTAAATTGCAATTAGTCTCTGTGTTCAAATAGGCAATGAGTTTGTTAGCTCTCAGGTAGGAGCAGAAGGTCATTATACTTTATAATGATGGAAAAGGAAAAGATTTCCAAAGCCATGCAAATGCCAGTCCAAACTGTTCAATCACTTATTAAGAAGTGGAAAGTCAGGGATCTCTTGATGCCAGGCCAAGGTCAGGTAGACCAAGATTTCAGCCAAAACAACCACAATAATTGTTTGGGATACAAAAAAATCCACAGGTAACCTCAGGAAAATACAGGCTGCTCTGGAAAAAGACAGTGTGGATGCCTCAAGGAGCACAATATGATGATATTTGAAAAACAAATTGTTGCATGGCGGAGTTGCTTGAAAGAAGCCTTTACTGCACCAACATCACAAAAAAGCCTGGTTACAATATGCCAGACATTGACACACCTTACAACTTCTAGAACATTGTAATTGGGAGTGACAAGACCAATAGAGAGCATTATGGTCACAACAACAGAATACCATCCCCACTGAAGCATGGTGGTGGCTCACTAATGTTTGGGGATGTGTGAGCCCTAAAGACACATACATCTTGTGAAAATGTATGGAAAGATAAATGCAGCATGTTATCATAAAATACTGGCAGACAATTTGCATTGTTCTGCATGAAAGCAGCCCAAAGGATGCTCTTGGACTTTTCAGCACGACAATGACCCTAAGCACAAGGCCAAATTGACCCTCCAGCGATTACAACAGAAAAAGCTGAATGTTCTGGGGTGGCCATCACAGTCTCCTGACCTTAATATCATTAAGCAACTCTGGGGAGATTTCAAATGTACGCTTCATTTAAGACGACCAAAGACTTTGCATGACCTTGAGGCATTTTGCCAAGATGAATGGGCAGCTATACCACCTGCTAGAACTCGGGGCCTCATAGACAACTATTACAAAAGACAGCATGCTGTCATTGATGCTTATGGGGACAATACACAGTATTAAGAACCAAGGTTATGCATACTTTAGAATATTAGTTGCCATGTTTTGTTTTATGATTGTGCTATTCTGTTATGACCTACAGTTGAATATGACTCCCATAAGAAATAAAATACAAAAATGTGTTTTGCCTGCTCACTCATGTTTTCTTTTCAAATGGTACATATATTACTAATTATCCTGGGTATGCAAACTTTTGGGCACAACTATATCTAGAAAAACATACAGCTTTGCTGAATGTTTACAACCAAAGCAGAATGTCATTGCAAGCATTTCAAATGTTCACAGAAGCATGATAAACTTCCCCTGGAATAAACTAAAACTGGAATGATTATTTAAGTTAAGAGTACAATAAGGCAATTTTTATCTGTATCAACTTGTCAACCAACTGGCTGCTTGATTTAGGTGAGCTACATAAGGGTAACTTTGACAGATTATTCCCAAGAAAGATGAGTACCTCTTACTTAATGCAACATTCCTTTGATACAATTATGATAGGTTGAAAGTCAAAAGTTGCATCTGGAGTTATCTTGAAATTGCTGAGTTAGTACTGTAAAATCCTTTAAACTCATAAGTTTTAGAAAAATAAACCCAATGTCATCATACGAGGACATAATTATTTTGAAAAGGTACTTCCTGTTCAAGGACAATGCTTAGATATTATACATGGCAGGTCCTGCTAATCCCAAATAGCTAAGATAAAATAAAAAATGCATACATTATCAAAACGCAGGTGTTAGGAGGTGAAAGTGAACTGATATGGTACCGTATATAATGCAACTATTAACCATTCTCATCATGCTTGATCGTAGTTCGGCCTTTGACACCATGAAGAAGAGGAGGGGGACATGTTGTTCTGCCAGGGTTACCTCTCTACCCCCTGTTCATGTCCCCCTCCTCCAAATTTTTGTTGCAGTTTTTTTCATTGACATTTACATTGAATATATGGTTCATATTTATCTTTACGCATGTATGGAACCACTTGAAATCTTTTTGATATGTTAGTTCTGCTGGTACATTTGCTTATCTAGGAATTTTTTGTAGTATTATTTAGACAGTTACTGTATTTTAGTCATTATGTACATAAAGCTCTGATAAAAACTAAGAGACCGCTGCACCTTTCTCTTTCCTGTCCAAACATTTTGAAAAGGATAGTTTTGAGTGAGGAACAGAAGTGTTCAATTTGCAGTTGTCCCTATGTTTTTACTCTTGTTCCTTACTTCCTTTTGGACTTTTTGGAAAGAAAAGAGATCGGTACAATGGTCTCTTAATTTTTTCTGGAGCTGTATGTTATACTGATACAGGTGACAAATGTAATTATCTGGATACTATAGTAAGTAAAGTGCTGGCAAATCTGCTGCCAGGACTTCCCGTTATTTCTTAGATAAACAGTTATTATCTGTATTATGCTTCTACAATAAACAACTGTAATTGTAATTGCAGCATTCATACTGTAGACATTCCAGGGAAAGAGCAGGCAACCCTGCTCCCAACACTTTACTGTTTTCCTACAGAGAAATGTTTAACAGTGAGTATATCACTAAATGACTGATGATGTAATACAGCAGGTCTCTACTGTAAACCAAGGGATGGACTGTCATGATCATAATATGATGATGATTTATGGTTTAGGACCAGTTGAGTTACTAGTTAATGACATTCTACTAAATGTATAGGAGGGTTCTGTAAAACACCAACATGGTCTGTTCTCATACTGAAGACACACTGGTTCAGAATGACATGACATTCACTTACTGTCTATATTCAGAACATCTGAAAGCAGAAGTGAGTGTATTTGTGAGGAGGTTTTTGTCATGGTGTTTATCACTGTGATAAAATCTCATTAACAGAGTCGTCCCATGTCTGACATTAATACACTGCTGAGTCTGACTCCTCCACATTATTGAAGATGAACTGATAATCCTTATTAGAAGTGGCATTAGATGTGAAACGATCAGAGGAAAACCCGGATCAATATTGTTTAGGTGAGTTATCAGAATAATAAGAGCTTAACACAAACTGAGGAGCTCCTCCTGGAACCTGCTTATACCAGTTTACCCAATTACCTTCATCTTTGCTATTGTCACAGTAAAAAGAGGCAGTTATCTTCGTAGTGACAGACAGTACTGATGGTGTCTGTATCACTGCTTTCTGGCAACTGACATCTGGGGATGAAGACATTATACATACAATACATTTAAATGAAAAGTATTTAGCACTCATAAGGAAAATGAGCACAGTAAATACCTTGATAAATAGCAAAGTGAAACATCAGGCACATTTTTTATAAAACATGAAGGAAACCTCAAGTCGGACTCCTTACATGTTAGAGCAGTGTTGAGAGTGCAGAGTGTCCCCAGCATGTTGTCAGTGTGTGATGTGAACAACCCTCACTGTCCAGATGAGAGATGATCAGGTTGAAGTGTGAGGAGAGGAGAGACTACAGGGCCCACCTATAAGGAGACAGAAAGGGAGGACCAGAGGCAGGGGCCACTATAGGTAACCTATAAGGAGACAGACAGGGGGGACAGTGTTTTTATTATGAATGTAGTTGGGTGTCAATATATCATCATCATCTTCATCCGCTAATCCGTTGGCAGGAGCTCCAACAGGGCACCCCTAACTTCCTTTACCCAAGCTACATTTGCCAGCTCTTACTGGGGGATCCAGAGACGTTCCCAGGCCAGTGTCGAAATATAATCTCTCCACATAATCCTGGGCCTACCCAAAGGTCTCCTCCCAGCTGGACGAGCCTGGAACACCTCCCTAGGGAGACGTCCTGGGGGCATCCTTTCCAGATGCCCGAACCACCTCAACTGGCTCCATTCAATGCAAAAGAGCAGCGGCTTTACTCAGAGTTCCTCAGGGATGACTGAAGTTCTCACCCTCTAAAGGAGACTCCAACCACGTTTCTATTAAAACTAATTTCAGCCGCTTGTACCTGCGATTTTTGTGTGACTAATGCTGTGTCAATATACATTAAATGCATTTTATTTCATACCACATAGGCCAGCAATCAGAATTTTCAGATGATGGAATAATATCAATTGCTGATGGTCTTATACATAATCCCCCATTGGACTCGAAATTGATTTACTTGTTTGCCACTGATCAACATAAACAATCCATGATGTCAATGTGAAAATTAAGAACAGAATGTTCAGGTTTAGCATGTTTAGAGTGTTGATGCACAGAGAAATGCTCTACTGCATTAGCTATAATTAGCTATAATGCAGAGGTTCCCTCATGATGTTTTGCTTTAATTTTTTTATAATATTTTTTAGTAGTTATTATTTTATTTTTTTATTTATTATTCATGTCAATTTTGTGTCTTGGTTTTTTCATGGTTTTGTATTTGTATGTCTGATAAAAAAATATTAAATAAAATAAAAACAGCAAATTGCCCCAATGTTGCTGTTGATGGCAGGACAATGTGCAGAAACAATGTGGTGCTGTTAATCCATGTTTTTAATAAAGTAAAGAAACAAAACAGACTTACAGCTTCTGTGACTTCGGGTCATCTACAAACAATCAAACCAAAATAATCCACACAGTGTGTGGGGAAACGTTCACATAAATGCATTCCCCAATTGGAGGCAGGTGTGGATTGTTGCCTCCAATTGGGGAGATCAAACTAAAATAGAGGTGCCTAGAGGCACCTTCGTTTGTCCTGTCCTGACTATGGCCCTAGCCCAGTGCAGACATGGCTAGGGGGCATAGCCAGGATATGACACAAATTGTTCATTGTAAACATATTTCCAAATATTACACACAAAAAAATATTTTCATTATTATACAATCTCTTTGCTATGACACACCTGAATGCGTTGTATGGTCTAACTAAAGTCATGTAATTAGACCACCAGTGTGCAGTAAACGTTTAGGTTAAATAAACCTGTCTCTGGAAGGTCCCACAGTTGGTTAGTACAATTTCTAACAAAAACTACATTACTACATGTTATTCAAAGCACTAATTAGTGGTAGAATATTAAATCATTTCCAAGAACACTGAATATCCCCTGGATGATGGTAACATCCAGTATTTAGACATGGACAGAATATGGCACACCTGTAAATCTCTCCTGAACTAAATATAGGGGCAAGATGCGCACTGGTCAGGAATGCCATCAACAGGACTGGTTCTTCAGTCTTCCATGGCTGAGGTAAGAAACACATTTCATACTGCAGAAATAGCCCGGGTGCTTCACAAAAGTGGCATAGATATCTGTTCCCATTACTGAATTCATAAAATCATGTCTTGGCATGTATTTTGACTCCAAAATCAATATCAGTAAAGAAAAAACATCCATATTGTTTATTGATTGATCTCTTATTTCTCTTATCTCAGCTTCAAGTTTGATAAGGACAGTATTGCATGAGATAGACTTTTCTAAGAATGTCAAGCGTAGTTATGCTTCTCCTAGATGTCTACTCTGTTAACATGCATTGAGGTGCATAAATGCAAATAGAGTTTTTTTTTGTATGTGGCTTACAGTGGTTTACTTAGAGGACACTAACAATTTACTTAAAGCTATAAATAATAAGGGGAGAGGGAAACAGGTGTGTCCTGGGAGAGAAATAGATCAATGCATTACTGTCTGTAACTCAGTGTCAGAGCTAGAACAAGTCCCTGGTGAATGATTCTGATAACTACAGATAGTAGATGTGACACCATCAGATGGTCTTTGTGTCACGATAGTAGGTGAGGACCCAAGTGCGGACTGAGGGTGAGAGGGCCAGGGACGGGCAAGCAGTACGGGGACGGTAGGTAATCCGTCTCACGTACCGGCGACGAAGGTACAGACGAGTGGCAGGCAGAGTAGTCGGGGACAGGCGAGAGGTCGGTGCAGCGGCGAGGATCAGAGGTACAGGTAGGGCTCGGGCAGAATGGTCGGAAACGGGCAAAAGGTCGGAACACGGAAAGGCAAAACGAGGAACTGGAAACCGCGAGATATGGCATGTGAACATGAACCATTGATCTGGCAGGGGTGAGATGGCAGGGAGCTGTATTTGAATGGTTGGTGATTAGGTGACTGGGGACAGGTGTGTGAGTTGATGATTGGTGACAGGTGCGCTAGGAGCGCACTGGGTTTCTGGAGCGCGGACGCCCTCTGCTGCGCGCTGGAGGAGGCGGGGACGTGACACTTTGGGTGAATTTCTTTCCTCATTATTGGTGGTTCTGTGTGGACCTCTAGTGGACGTTCACAGAACTACACCCTATATTTTCCTATCTGATGTGAAACTAAAGTGTTGTGGTCAGATGATCCCAAAATCAAGCTCTTTGGCATCAAATCAACTCACCGTGTTTGGAAGAGGAGGAATGCTGCCTATGACCCCAAGAACACCATCCCCACCAACAAACATGGAGGTGGAAACGTTTTGCTTTGGGGTGTTTTTCTGCGAAAGGGACAGGACAACTTCCGAATTACCGCCTCGTCCTACCAGAACTATTGCCTGCTGTGTGTGACCCTGCTTGACGGGCACCATAACTGCATTACCCCTAGGAGATCAACAATTAAACACATTGCACTCTGCACTTGAATCCTATTCTATTTCTTTCATTATTTACAGAAACACTTATTGCTCTTTAGTCTTCATTTTGATAGGATATTACTGCCTGGCCAACTTAATACCTTGCTCTGGCCAAGAAGCAAGTAAAATAAGATTCACAAATGTGTCATTGTTTTTAATTGTTTACTGTTTACAGATGATCCAGCTGCTGACTATTTTCTACAAATACAATTTTGACATCACCTAAATGACTGCAGTAGACAGAGAATCTGCTCCTCACCAACTGTGACCTGACATTCGAATTAAAGCATTGTGGGAAACAAATGTCTTCTGTTTACTGTAAGGAAATGTTAAAATGCCAACTGGCTATAATCAATTAATTATTAATATTATAATAAAAAAACATTCCTTTCAACAAGGAATACAGACTGAGACCATGCTCTCTTTATTAGCTCGGCCCTGTGTATACATGCTTACACAAAAAGTTTAGATTCAGTGACTAAAAGAAAACAGTGGATTTTGGGCCTGACTGGGTCTGAAATGTTGCTTAGATGTATTACCTAAAGAAATGCAGCACACTTGTCTTCACACAGAGAAAACAGTATATAAACTGTAAATGTATGTACCTATTTCTCACAAATACCACTGAAAATACAAATGATGTAATACGATCATGTGCAATCTGAGCATGCCTGACCTACCACTCTGGAGGATTACGTACATCAGACACCTGGTTTTAAAATAGTTACACAATTTCTCCCACAAATATGTGTCTGTTATTTTAGTTTCATTGACAATCTTCATTGTATGGCTGTTGTTACCGTTTAACCTGGGGAACTACAGATACTGCACAAAGCTATTCAACGCACAAAGCTATTCAACACACTATGCACAAAGCTCCTCATCGATACATGTAGCTTCTTTTAAGTCTTATACATTTGTCAGTGCATAATATACAAAAGCTTGCAAAAATGCATGATTTTATTGTATGACTGTTCAAGCTTAAATGATTTATTTACTGACTATTGTTTAATTTATTGATGTAGATGTTTTCTTGAAGTCTGGGATTTCCTCACTGTCGTCCAATTTACAGTATCTTTTGAATCATGAAATCATTGTACTTCAGATAATAGTTGAGATTTGTTATTAACACCGGCTATATTTAGGGCAGCGATGTGGTTTACAGCTGTATCAATGCGATCGCAGTTCGCAATTTTTATGGAGAGAGAGGTGAGTTTCTCCTAAGGAATCATTAATTGTAGAGATGAGGTCGTGTTAAGGAGATAGATACGTTTCTACTGAGGAAATCACTGATAGTAGAGATGAGGTCCTGTAAGGGGAGAGGTTAGTTTCTACTGAGAACACCACGGATAGTAGAGATGAGGTCCTGTAAGGAGAGAGATTATCTTTTTCTTTCCTTCCTCAAAAATATGAAAAAGAACGTTTTGATTATGTGGACACCACCTAATTGAGTCTCCAGTTAAGCAAATTACCAGTGAAAACATTTACTTTTGTTCCTGCTCTACAAATAATATTTTGGCACTAAACTTTCACATTACTTTCACTTTCTGTCTCCTGTGGGGGAAAAATTAGGGAACGTTATCTGGATTAAGATAGTCATTAATAGAATCCTGAAATCATGATACATCAAAGTAAGCTAAGATAAGCACTTATATTTTAACTTTTTGTTGTGAAGGGCTTTTATTGTCCTAAACACAGGGAACGTATTTATAGATACCTATCTGACTGTAACATTTAATTGTTAATCAGACACTGCGTTACCTAGGTGAGCTCTTAGCTGATACAAAATGTTTTCCGCAAACAAAAGTATGTGGAAATGCATAGCTTCCCGTTGTTGTCCTCCCTTCAAATGGTTTGGACTTATAAAGCCCTGCTATCAGGATCTTTATTAGGACATTGCAGGGGAAAACATTTCAAATAAGTTTAATTAAATGTTATTGTTGATGCAACCAACTATGCCGCAACTCTTGTGCAATAATAAGTGTTATTAATTTAAGCTGGCAGGTTTGTCTTGTTTATGCTTATTTAATCTACGTGGGTTGTGGGTTTGTTTACCCACTCAACGGGGTGTGGAGATGAGAGCCTACTCTGGACGACATATTTCTGATCTAACATATCTATATGTATGATGTCAGATATTTCGTTACTGAGGCTCTGGCTCTAATAGGCTCCAGCCTCTTATCAGTAGAATTAAGACACCATTCTTCATAAAACACCAGCTGCCAATGCAGATGTTTATCCTGGCATAAACTAAATTAAAAGGTTTATTCTGTTAATGCTTTCAATTTCCAATTTAATCAAATGAGCAGACATTTTAAGGTAATGGGCAGATACCTATTATTGGATGATATATTGGTGCAACCCTTGAATTAAATTACATTTTCAAGCAGATTAAATGGAATAGGTTAAAAGAGTCTAAAATTAAACGTTTGACACTTATAATATTCATACAAAACAAACACATATATGTCATAAACTACTCCTTTTATTCATCACTTGCTTCACAAAACTCCCAGGTTCCTCTGCTGCACGAAAAAAGAATTAAGAGAAAAGCCTTGGGAGAAAAGAGACAGAAAGTGTTTTAGTAAAGGAGCAGGAATACTCCTACAAAGTAAAATCCTATCAAGAGGCGAGGGGCTCAATAAACCCATCAACTTTTGGATACACTTGTGAATTCAATAATGAAAATTGTAATGAATAAAATAAACATGAAATTGTACCCAAAAATTATCCTGTGGTTTTAGAATAAACCTCCTAAACAAAAAACATTTCATTTAGGTTTTTCAATTTGTGCATGTGTCCCCAACTTCAAATCTAACATAAACAAAAACGTTGTCATAATTAGGCTCAGCTATCCATTGAAATTGCTCAAAAAAATTGTGATTGCATTATTATTATGATTATGCAAAATTGCATACTCGTTTGAAGGTGGCCTATTGTAGAGTCTAATTTGCACTTATGCCTTTAATCTTTTTCACAGATTTAGCACAGGGAAGAGCTAACACGAACGTGCAAATAGAGATGAGAAGTTGATGTGGGAGGAAAATGGGTCCATTTGGAATGTATCAACCTTTATGTGACCTATAATGCAAAATATTCAATTGAAAAAAATCTTCGAGGGGGGACAATTAAAAATATAAACCTCACAATAACCTGGTTGCATAATTGTGCAAACCCTCCTATAACTGGGGATGTTGCACAGTCATCATCAAGTTCAAAAAATAGGACACAATGGAGATTTTACCCAGAACTGGACATCCCTCTAAAATGTATGGAAAGACGAGAAGAAAACTGATGGCTTCCTAGAGTTCTACAGTAACATTAAAGAGCTGCAGGAAATTCTGGCAAATAATGGCTGTGTGCTACATCTTATTACAATCTCCCGTATTCTTCATAATAATGGGCTAAGGGGTAGGGTGGCAAGAATGTAGCCTTTTCTTGAAAAGAGAAACATCCAAGCCCAGCTGAAGTTTGCAAAAACCAACATCAAGTCTCTCAAATGCACGTGGGAAAATGTGTTATGGTCTGATGGAAACCCAGGTTGAACTTTTTGTACGTAATTCCAAAAGGTATGTTTGTCACAATAGCAACATTGCACATCACCCAAAGAACAAATTACCCACAGTGAAGGTTGGTGGTGGTGGCATTTTTCTGCTTTGTGGCTGTTTTTCTTCAGCTGGAACCGGGGCCTTAGTCAGGGTAGAGGGAATTATGAATGGTTCCAAATACCATGCAATTTTGGCACAAAACCTTCAGGCGTCCGTTAGAAAGCGGAAGATGTAGAGGAAATTCGCCTATCAGCATGACAATGACCCAAAGCACACATCCAAACGTGGCTTCACCAGAAGAAGATTAATGTTTTGGAATTGCCCAGCCAGAGCTCAGGCCTCAATCCAGTCTGTAGGGTGATCCGAAGAGGGCTGTGCACAGGAGAAGTCCTTGCAATCTGACAGATTTGGAGCACTCTTGTTATGTACAACTCCACCCTTTAAAACATGGTCCTGGCCATGTGCCAACTTGGAGAGAAACTATCTGCAAAATGGGGGAGACAGGAGACATGGTAACAGCTGGAGCAGCCATGTCAGCCTGACATTACTTTTAGAGACGTGATCAGAGACCATACTCTGGTTTTAGAATAGAGTCCAGTAGATTAGCAACTAACCTACAGTGACAGATTGTCTTACGAGATGCTGTTAGGAATCCATGCTGGTGCCACAGAGAACCAAAGGCATGCATGACCCCAAAGGCATATCTGCTGTCTGTGTAGATATGAACAGATTGATGTTGGGCTAGAATACAGGCTCTAGTGAGTGCAAACAGTTCTGTTGTCTGAGCAGAGAGGTGTGAGGGATATTCTAGCACTTTCAACACCCTGTAATGCTAAAGTGATGGCATATGCTAACAAGTGCCGGCCTGGGCTGACCCAAAAAAATCAAGATCCGCTTTATCCGCTGTAGAGAAAATAATGTGTAGGCAACTTGAGACAGAAACTTTGTTATTAACATCTCAAACAAAAAAATCATATTACTGTAGCCATAGATGTCTGTTTTTTAACAGTTTGTTTTTGTGAAACCATTGCATTACTAATGAATATCTCTCAATTCCTCAACCTGCAGCTATGGATTTCAGAGAGTTCTTTAAGAGAGGTGGTGCTGGCAGCTCTGCCAAAGGTCAGTAAGGTGAAAAACAAAGATTTTACCAGTACAAACAGACAGACAATTTGAACCACTCTTCAGGCTTTGAATTACTGTAAAGTTGTTAAAACAGGCAATAATTTTCAAGTGGAAGTTGCTTAAGCTTTCAGTTAAAAAAAATTAAATCTTTTGATGACAGGCATATCATGTTCATGCATGAATTAAATCATTTTCCTGACATTTTAATTTGTAAGAGGTTTACACATCTAAAATCAGTTATTTCATTATTCTTCTCCCTGCTTATGTCCAGGCCCGTCTGAGGTTTGCTAGAGAGCATTTTGATGATCCAGAAAAGGATTGGGAGAATGTCATATGGTCAGATGAAACTAAAATAGAACCTTTCGGTAAAAACTCAACTTATCGTGTTTGGAGGAGAAAGAATGCTGAGTTGCATCCAAAGAACACCATACCTACTGTGAAGCATGGGGTTGGAAACATCATACTTTGGGGCTGTTTTTCTGCAAGGTACCAGGATGACTGATCCGTGTAAAGAAAAGTATGAATGGGGCCATGTATCGTGAGATTTTGAGTGAAAACCTCCTTCCATCAGCAAGGGCATTGAAGATGAAACATGGCTGGTTCTTTCAGCATGACAATGATCCCAAACACACCGCCCAGGCAACGAAGGAGTGGCTTCGTAAGAACCATTTCAAGGTCCTGGAATGGCCTAGCCAGTCACCGGATCTCAACCCCATAGAAAATCTTTGGAGGGGGTTGAAAGTCTGTGTTGCCCAGCGACAGCCCCAAAACATCACTTCTCTAGAGGAGATCTGCATGGAAGAATGGGCCAAAATACCAGCAACAGTGTGTGAAAACCTTGTGAAGACGTGCTGTACGCTGCTCGCTGTTACCTACCCGAAGCTAAATACCATTATTATGCCTTTTCACTGCACTTGTTGTAGCTACTTCACGAAGGAGAACTGTGGTCTTCAGTTAAAGATAGCAGAGTTAGAGGCTCGGCTTCAGACGCAAATGTCAGGTAAGGATTATGTTAGTGTAGAAATGAGAAAAACTGCTTCTGTCCCACCAGGAAGAAACGCTAGTACTGTTAGCCCCCCGGCACAGCTTCCGCAGCCAGGCAAGAACTTTCTCTTGGTCACTGGGAAGAAATGCCATCGACCAGTTAAACCTGGGTCGCTGCTAGAGCCGACTGAAATTTTCAACAGGTTTTCCCCACTGGAGTCGGAGTCAAGACCCGAGCCGTCTTTGGAGGGGAATGATCGACAGGCATTTTCTACCGGTGGCCTGGAAAAACTGAAAACTT
>JACXGJ010006276.1:0-35095 GCA_016801105.1 Esox niger
CAGAAGGAATCTGAAGAAAGGGCCTTTAAAGGAATAGTACTACGGCCGAATTAGAAACGATGCAACACATTTTAAATTGACTTGTGTCTGTCGATCTGGGTGTTGTGTATTCGAGGTGAATCTATACAGTAATCAGCAGAAAGTGTTGTGTGTGTGTGTGTGTGTGTGTGTGTGTGTGTGTGTGTGTGTGTGTGTGTGTTTGTGTGCACACATGTTTTAGTTAAGCTTGGTTATCGGTCACTGCGACATTCTCTAAAACAATGCTTGGATTGACGAGATCACAGTAACACTGATAACCAAATGCGAAGGTTATTGAGGACAGGCATTGATCTAATTTACCTTCAAAGGCTCGTCTCATCCCCCAGCCTTCCTATCAACCTATATTAGCAAGCTAGCCGTGTCCGAAACCCACACGGAAAGACAGGAACCACAGTCTGCATCGAGATAGGCACCTTGTCTGTTACTCTCAGCGGTGATGGTAATGCTTTAGTACTTATACTCAAAGTATAATTTCTTGGGAGTTATTTTATGAAAGCACAGTTCATGTGCCATCTTCGTTTACCTCACTTATTTGCAAATCCATTTCTGGTTTGAAGTTCTGCGGATGTCACTTATACTGACGCTGGTCGTTATGGTGGTCATTGCAGGCGTTTGGAATAGCGATGAGGGAACGCCGTGTGCTTGGTTTTCATGTATTTCTATTGAACATTCCCCACCAAGTGAACTAAAATTGTGTTTTTCTTTTTGCCGTTTTAAGGCTGAGGCAAGACTGGCAGCGAAGCGGGCAGCCAGGGCCGAAGCGCGGGAGATACGAATGAAGGAGCTGGAGAGACAGCAGAAAGAGGTGAGAGGGCACCCTGCTGCGCGGGGTTAATAACTTCTACATGGTCATCTTGAAAAGGAACATGTCCCAACCTACTGTGTTTACCCTCCCTCTCATCTGTCTTTTCTCTGAATTTCCATGGCTTCTCTCTGTGACGCCTTTCTCCTGCCTACTGTATTTTGTCATAGATTTATCAAAGCCAGAAGGTAGGCTCCTCTCTTGTTATTCTCTGTGCTTTCTTTCTTTTCTATCTCTGTTTTTCTTTTCCGTTCGCGTAAATGTTGTCCGCATGAACGCTAACTGTTGTTGTAAGACCAAAAATCTATTGATGTCTCCTTTAAATCCCTGACCTGAATCGAATCATCTCTGTGTAGTGCTTTTGTGTAGTTATTAGGGGTTCGTTACGGTAACAAAGATGCTTTTCCGTTTCCTTGTCTTTCCTTCCTGACACCTTCCTTCCTCCCCCTCGGATTTCCTCCTCCTCTCTGCCCCCCAGAAATACTATGGGCTGGACAACAAATGGGGCCACATTGAGCAGTGGATGGTAGGACTTGTGCTCCAGTATGAGTGGTAGTTATTGCTGGTAGAGACATGCACGCTTTTAGGCCACGCCCCTTTTGTGTGTGTTGTGCACGATCTCGTGTTGTTAAGTGTTTTCTATTTAGATGTCTTCCTGGATACAGATCAACATAGGAGCCACAGTAGCTCGGCATGCCGATGCCCTCTAAGGCAGTGCGAGGGAGGCCAGCATGTGCATTTTTAAAAGGCCTGTCAGCACAAGCGAACCAGACAGGGACTGAGTTGATCCTCATTCCACTAGATCCTGTAACGCCACGGGGGAGGGGGGTCTCCCTTGCTGTCTGACAGGGGCTGGGCCCTTTTTGGTGCACGGGGAGGATTACGGCCACGTCACATGACCTAGGAGCTTACAGTAGACCCTCCTCCCCCGCCTCACCCCACCCCACCCCCGCCGGGCTAACCGGCGGCTGTCTGTCTGCATCCGTAGGCAGAGAGGGCTGTGCTGTAGACGAGTGCATGAAAGTGAATGGGTTGAGATCCGTTTCGATTTCGGTCGATTGGAGATATTCTGCTTCCAGGTCAATTGACCGGAATCGAAATGTACATAGCCCTATTTCCATCCCAGTGTTCCCGAATCCAGTCATGACATCAGGCAGACATATTGGTGGGGGGGTGGGTTCTCCATTAAAGTCTGGGGGCAGAACCAGGACCAATTCCTCACATTCTGACCTTTAACCTTTCCACTCATACTTTGTTTTCCTCTCTCTTTCCGGGGCCTTCCAGGAGGAAAGTGAGAGGTACTCCTCCCGTCACTCCCGGAGACACACGTCGGTCTGTATCCTCCCCTTTCTCTTCTTTGCTATCCCACTCAAATGTAACAAGGAGAAGCACAGTCTCAACTAAACTCCTGTCTTTTTTATATGATGTAGTTTGTTGTAGTTTTCTGTAAGTTCTAGGCTGCCTCTTTGCACTAATCCAGAACTAGGTTTACTCATTGGGTTAGGAGTTAAAAACCTGTCTTTAGGTCAGTGGCTAGGGGCAGCTTTAACCTAAGTCTCTGGGATCAGTTGGTAAAGTATGATTACCTGTCCCAAAATGTCCCTTAACAATATTTCATTGTGCCTCTGTCTCCTGGAAGTTGCTTGGTTAACTCCTGGACTAAACGCAATGGCATTTACAGTTTCAGGTCCTTCAGATTTCCCCAAACAGGGAAACAGAGCCAAATCAACTGTTAACCATTCACCTCTTTTATTGTACACGGAGTTTTGTCATTTGTAAATTGACCAATGACATCAAGCAGTGAGGCAGTCCTGTGTAAACATGGCCCGCGGTGTTCAACGAGATGTCGTCATATGAAGACAATCTTTCCCCTGTCACCCCGGGCCTAGGCAGAAGAAGTCCTGTGCGTTGTTTAACGGTTGTCTCTGCGTTTATGTCTCCCTCTCCCTCACAGATTTCAGACGATGAAGAAAGAGTGTCGGTGGGGAGCCGTGGAAGCCTCAGGGTCAGTATACTGAGATACATGCTTCTTTAACATCCCATAATATTCAGCCCATCGACCCCCCCCCCCACACCGTTAATTATTTACTTCAGGAGTGTTAGCAATGAGACAGTATGGGTCACAGTTGAAATGTGGCCTTTGGAACACACCAGCTTCTAGTCTGGTTGGTTCCGCTGTGGCCTCGTTCCAGTATGGTGCGAACACCACCTGGGGGGGGAATGGAAGCGGTAGAAATGGCTTGCGACTTAACCACCAATGTTATCAGGGAGCGTGTGTGCGTACGAGTTCGGCTTTCAATGGGGTGGACGGATTTAATACCTTTTAGTAGCGTTCGTAACATAATACACCTTTGCATATTCGTAACATACTCTTTGTCTGAGCTGAACATCGTAATGTACTCTAACGTTACATTCAGATCTGTCATCGGTTTACATAAAGTTGCATAATCCTCTGAGACCTGGTCGAACCACTACATCATGCGCTTGTCATTTTCCCGCGATGGCAGTCTGTGGAAGACCACAGGCTGGGCGTGTTCTGTTCCTGTTCTTGGGCTGGGTGTTGACGGTAAACTGAGCCTGGTGAATGCGGTTTAACAGGATGGCTTTGTTGTCGCCCGTATCGTCACTGCATTCGCCTTGTCATAATAACTGTCGTCGATGAATGCCTGAAACGCCAACGGACATCATGACATAGCTGTTGTTTGGTGCCTTGTCAAAATGTACTTAAAAATATATATAAATGCAGCTCCGGAAAAAATGAAGAGACCACTGCACTTTTTTCTTATATTTCCCCAAAAAGTCAATAAGGAAGGTTTTGAGGGAGGAACAGAAGCGTTCAATTTGCAGTGGTCTCTTAATTTTAAACCTCCCGTTTTAAACCTCACTCAAAACCTTTTCGACTTTTTTGGAAAGAAATAGGTGCGGTGGGTTCAGTTTCTTCCGGAGCTGTACATGGATTTTCAAATCTCTCGTTTCACAGACTTTCAGGAGTAATGTCTGTATTCTTAATTTCTCTGCCTAACTTCACCCTGACACCTTTCACTCTTTTCCCTTTCTCATGACTGTAGGGAAACTCGTCTGATCTGTACTGCAGCACCAACCACACACCCTCTCTCAAACATCCACATTCCACTCAAAATGGCCGGGTCTGTCCCAACTCCTTCACCCCTCTCTTTTCATTTCCCCACGGTGCTCCGCCTCCTTTTACCCTCCTTTGCCCCTCCCAGTTTCCATGCCGTCTCGACTTCACCATGTTGCCGGTATTGCAGAATGTGACGTTACCCTCCTGAAACATATGACCGCTTTTCCCAGGTTGAATCGCACAGTGTTTGTGGATTGTGGATTTGGAACTTGTTTTCCTCTCTCCGTCTTTAGCCCTCCGTGCTCTTTAACGACGGCCGGCGCTCCCACAGTCACAGGGTTGGTTCACGTCTTCCCTAATGTCCTCTGGCCCTCCACCACCCGCATAGCCAGTAGATGAACCCACAGAGAAACCATAGATGGAAAGATTAACCTGTAATGTGTCGCTACTAGCGCCATTGTCAGCCATGTCAGAATGGTTCGGTAAAGGGGAATATTCATTCGTTTTAACACCAACATACAGGCCCAAGACATTTTAATTCCAAACACTTTGATGTGGTTGGGAGAACGTGGGGCAGGGAGAATGCTGGCTTGGATGGGGCATGTGAGAGAGAGGTGAAGTCAGATACAGTGTATGTGTGTGTTAAGTGAAAGCTGATAGTTTGTGTGTGCGTGCGTGCGTGCGTGCGTGTGTGTGTGTGCGCGCGCCCACATGCACGTGTCCAAAACGTTCCATATATACAGTACACTAAGTCCATACGTATGCCCCTCTACCCTTGCATGCTGAATGAGGCACGTGTGTGTGTGTGTGTGTGTGTGTGTGTGTGTGTGTGTGTGTGTGTGAGAGAGAGAGGTGACGTTAGATATTTTGTATGTGTGTTAGGTGAAAGCTGATATAGCGTGTGTGTGTGTGTGTGTGTGAGGTTAATTCTGATTATGTGGTGTGTGTGTGTGTGTGTGTGTGTGTGTGTGTGTGAGGTAAAGTCTGATACGCGGTGTGTGTGTGTGTGTGGCTCTCTCCTATCCACAGGGCTCTGTGTGTGATGAGGCCTTGCACAACAGCACGCGGCGCTTTAGTGGCTCCATCTCTCGCGGTGTAAGACGACCCCACGTCCCTCTCGCCCCGAGGGGGTGTTTCCTGGCATGCCCCTGTGACCCCGTGACATCACAGGATCGCATTCACCCTCCTTCTAGAGGTCTACTGGCACCGCAGGCTTTTCTTCCAGCCCTACTCTAAATTGATTCCACTGACCAAGAAACAGTTGAGTGGCAGTAAGATGTATTTAGGGCAGGTCCGGAGCAAAAGCCTGCACGTCCAATAGGTTTCCAGGAGGACTGTTTGGCCACATCTGGCGTAGTCTGTCTGCATGACTGTGAAGTCAGTCTGTGTTTCTAGCAGGGTCTACGTAGTTTGTCTTTGTCCATAATACGGATAGACTCACCAAAGGAGGAGGTCCCCGTTTCGTTAGTTCATCGTGTTACGTCCCACCCTGCAGTCTCTCGTCTTGTGTCAGACACTTGAAAACGAGTGTTTCCCGCGTATGTCCAGATCTGTAGTTGTCCTCAATCAGAAGGGAGGCTCGAATGGGGAGTATGCATGGAATGTGTGAATGTGGGAACCCTGAGGACGGGAGGGCATGCGCGTGGCATGCCATTTGTGCTGAGGTGGGATCGAATAGTGGGGGTGAACCATCCTCCGCCTGGAGAACTACCCGGGACCGGGTGTGCAGGTTTTCAGTCCAACACTGCTCTAACACGCCGGAACCCGGTAGCACTTCAGTTGGAGGGCCGACATGCATGACGCTGTCATCATTCCCTGTCATTGTTCCGTCTTTCCCACTTGCGGATTTCAAGGCCTGCAGGAGAAGGAATCCGTATTTCTTTACTTTGCTATGTCTGTCTCTGTGTCGACGCTCTCTGTGAACACAGCGCAGTCACAGTTCAGCTGCGAGCGTTGCGTGGGGTTCTACCGTTTGCCTGGTGTCGTGCGGTCGGGAGCCCGCATGCTACTTGTACCTGTTTCGGGTTTTCGACAAAGGCCATGGTGGGGGTGGGTCTGACGAGTGTAGACTTGGCTGTCAACGTATTTCCATTTAGTCTTCTGCTTTGTCTGTCCCTGCCTGCTCACCAGCTATTCCGTATCTAACTCTGTGACTAACATCTCTCTCCCTTTGCTCATTTGCTCTCCTTCCGTTTTCCCTCTTCTTTGTCCGTCGTCTGTTTTGCGCCAGCCTTCGGACTACAGTGGCTTTCTGGGCTCAAACTCCCGGGCCTCGTCCAGGGCCAGCTCTGCCCGCGCCAGCCCTGTGGTAAGCGTCCTACATCTGTCCCTCCCCCTAACCCCTCCTTAGCCCTTGCCACACACCGTTTTCTTTGTCCTCCTAAATTGCTTGTAATCTATTATCCTCCCAACTTAATGTATTGTTCCGGGAAATGAACTGTCACGTTCCTGTTCTGTGTAGTGTGTACCCAAGACAAGGCCTGTAGAGTGTTCAGCTCCCTCATGCCCTCTGGTGGCCATTATGAAGATTGTGGCTTGGGTTCAGGCCCAGTTTGTGGTATATAAGTGCAGCGGGCCAAAGTGAGTGGGATCTCTGTGTGTAAGCATTGGTTGTGTGGGGAACAATTGCCTACAGCCCAGGCGGGAGTGGAGATAAGACTAACTTGTGCAGTGTCCAGACTTTCATAATCAGATGATGATGAGCGTGTTGAGGTTAAGCATGAACAAAAACGTGAGTGTTGCATTGTGTGGACTTGTAGAGACAGAAATCCAGTGGACACGAGTGGCCTGAATATCCGGTGTGCGAGTCAACTAAAACAGCAATTGTACTATCTTGAGAGTGAGCATGTTCTCTTTCCCTGTACAGGTGGAGGAGAGAACAGACAGGGACTTCCTAGAAAAGGTACCACACCATCCTCTGGATCAGAACCTCCCGTTTGCCTTCACTGCGTTAAAGATGAATTAGGACGACTGACCGTTTCTGTGAGTTATTTAAGACCGTTTCCTTCCCAGGGTTCCAAGACAGCCTCGACCCTCTCGGCAGCCACTCTGGCCTCGCTGGGCGGGCCCTCCTCTCGCAGAGGCAGCTGTGACACCTCCATCTCAGTTGAAACCGAGGCCTCCATTCGCGATATAAAGGTAGGGCCACAGGGATACTCTCACTGACCACACGGGGAATGTGGTTGAGGTTTAAATGATCTTGACCCCAGAGACACTTCATATGAATGTGTGTGTACTTTAGTGTGCCTCGCCGTCTGCGTAGTAACGTGTCCGCGTTTTTTCCCTTCTCCCTCAACCTCCCAACCCTCCACCTTCCTCCATTCTGTCTCTGCCAGGACTCCCTGGTGGAGTCTGAGGAGAAGTTCCGGAAGGCCATGGTGTCAAACGCCCAACTGGACAACGAGAAGTCCAACCTCATGTACCAGGTGGACACGTTGAAGGAGTCACTCATCGAGCTGGAGGAACAGCTGGCAGAGTCCAAACGAGAGCATGCCGACAAGGTCAAGGAGTTTGAGAGGGAGAGACACGCCCACAGTTTGCTGCAGCTCCAGTTTAATGAGATGAAAGAGACACTGAGACAGAGTGAAGATCTGCTGACGGTAAGGACCAGTGTAAATCATCACCAAGACTGCCTGCTAACGATGATACAATAATAAAAACAGTGCTTTCGGTAACACTGAACATACATCATACTAATATCTGTCTAAATGAATACTAACATAATAATAAGAATGGTCGAAATCAGTACTAACGTAATATTAACCTGCATGATACGCTATCTTGCTGTACAGGCCGCAGTTCTATTTCCTGGCTTATTTTCCCTCTTCTCCTTCCTCTACCATCTTGCTTTCGTGACGTGGTCAGGAGGTGGGTCAGCTCCGTCTCAAACGAGACAGCTGTGTTAGGGAGATCTCTGACCTCCAGGAGACCCTCGGGTGGAAGGAGAAAAAGATCAGGGTACGCTTGCGAAATAGATGGTTAAATCACAGCGGCATCATTGCTCCAGGAAGTTGCACAGGAAGCACTTCCATTTCTTACTCTGCTACTCCAGCTTAACACTAGAAAACTAACCTAGACATTTTCACTGTATGTCCTTTTTACCTCACTGCTTCTTTCTTCCTTTACCATCTTGGTTTCTCCTTCCCTCCTTTTCCCCCCTCTTGCTTGGCTATGGGTCAGGCCTTAGAGAGGCAGAGGGAATTCTCGGACGCCAGTGTCTGGGATGAACGTGATAAGCTCAGGGATCAGGTTGTCCACCTCAAAGATGCTCTGAAGGTATGCAGTCAGCACCGCAAATTACTGCTGACTGAAGTTCTCCTGCTAATGAGTTCAAAGAGGCCACAGTTTACATGACAGCAAACAGACAAATTGCCTTCTGAAAGACTAATGCTTAATCATTCTCGATGTGCTTGCTCACAATTCTCTCCCAATCAGCAACATGGGATAGCGCTGTCACCAGAAGTAACCACCAATGGGGATGCGGGACAGATGATTGACGAGCCCTTCAGTGCAGACTATGCTGCACTGTTGTCGGATGAGTCTCAGTCGTCTCACGCTGGGGAGAGCGTGCTTGGTAAGAAAACCACCCGCGAGCCCAATTGCTCATATCTGATCTCTACTTTATTTTCTAGTGTCCCTCTTTTAATCATCTTGAACCTTATTGTGCAATCAATGCCCGTGTGGACTTCCAGCTTACAGATTAATCTCTGGTTGGGAATGGCACTTCGAGGGGCGGCATGTATTCTAGTTGTTTGAACATCTATATCTCATGTTGCAAGATCGAATCCCAGAGCATCAAGGTGAAAAAAAAATCTGTCCCTGAGCAAAGGAGCTTAAACTAATTGCCCCCAGAGCACTCATTGTGGCAAGATCCTCTCGATTGCAGAGTTTTTTTTTTTTTTTCTGTTAACACCAATTTTTCCATTTCCTAATTACTGTGTTGCATGAGAATACTTCTTTGCACTGTAAAATTTAAAACAATGATGGTGTACTTTATCATTTATCCTATTGTGCTCATACTTGTTTTAAATGCCATTGAGTAATTTGTTGAGAACGTATTCTTCTTCTCATTTTGCCATGATCAAGCTTGTGATCTTACCAACTTCAATTACATTCTAATAGCTAAAAATTACCCCCACCCCCAGCAATCATTGAATGTTTGTGTTTGAACTCCGACTCTGAAGAATGACCCATCTTTGGTCCTCCAACCTATTCCCTTTGGTCCTTCAGGCAAAACAACAAGAGAAGAGAGGCAGCTTGACCATGGAGAGTTGGGGACACCTGTGTGTAGTAGAATGCTACAAGTGGCTGATAATTACTGTTGGGACAGGACACTAGTAAAGGCAGAATGTTCAGCTGGCAAGGACTCCTCCATCACATCCTGTGACCAGTGGTCCATTTCCAGTGAGGAGATATCTGACAAAATCAGACCAGACTGTACCTTGCAGTTTTGCGAGACCCCAAGGGACAAGTTGTGTGACAACCTCCGGCCAAACACTGGTAGCAGCCAACTTGAGAATGGACCAGAAAGCACAGAGTCTCTTCCAACTGTACATACTACATTTGAAGGACCGGAAATATCCAGCCCAACTCTAAATCAAATCCCAAATGACCTGTCACGGGAGATCACCCAGATGTATGATCTGAGTGCTGAGGAACAAGTCATTACGGAATGTTCTGGAGATATTCAGTCACAGACAACTGAATCTGAGATGACGAAGATGTTTGAGAGGATTTCTGCATTTCTAGAGGAGGCAAAGACTAACCCAGGTCAGACCTCTCAGGGATCATTTAACGAAACAGAAAAAGTTGGACAGAATATCAAGATCGAGATTAAGTTTAAGATAAACAAACCTCCAGAGCCTCAGTCAGATGTTGGCCAAGTAACAACTGAAGCTCCAGCTGAGTTTGCAGCTACAATCTCTAATGAACTTTTAGCCTTCGAATGTCCAGATGAGCATGGAACTAAATCTGATCCGCTTAAAAAAACAGGACAGAATCATCTAGAATGTCCGCAACCTGGAAATGAACTGTTCGGTACGGAAAACTCTGTAGGAATTACGGCAATTATTACAAACTCAGATGAAAAAGAAATATTAGACCGGGGCCAAGAGGCTGAGTCAAGTTCATTGGAGAACAACCTGAATCAGATTTTGCATGAATCTCTATATGATGCAAAGGAAGATGAACCAAATACTCAAGATGTTCAGTCAAAGAAGGTTCCATCAACCTTCTCTGATAAAAAGGCATCACCTTTCAAAACCGAGGAGGAAAAGCTTGAATCAAACCAACAACAGATCCCTGATTTACCAGCAAGGTTGCAACAGACTGAACAGGGGAAGGATTTAACAAGTTCACCAACAGAGGGAGAAGACGGGCTCAACAACTGTGCCTCTGCTGGATATTTAGACAGTTGTGAAGACGTTGTTCTACTTGAGGAAGAGGTGGAAGCCAGGGAGGAAGTGGAGTTGTTCGGCTCTTCATCTGAACCTGCAGAAGTTGGCCAAGAGATACAACCAATACCCAAGACCATGGTGGAGAGCGTGCAACGCCCGGTGGAAGCAGTACCAAAACTGGAGAGTGGTGAAGGAACAGGAGTGAAGGGAAAGGGCAAGGGCAAAGATATTTGCAAAACCTCATAGTTTTTAGCAACACAATCAGACTTGTAGATCAGTTTTTCCCAAACTCTAGGTGGTTATGTGATGATTTGTTAAGTGCCTTGAATAAATGAACCATTCTGAAGAATGATTGTTTTGGTTAATTTTGTACTATTGTAAACTCTGGGATTTCTGGGTTCTTGTATAGGCTAAAGGCAGAGAAAACACACCCCTGGTTATGTCATGTGTTGGCTAGAGATTGTACCCTGAAAAAGACAGATTGACAGTCGGAACATTGGTAATAATTGATTGCATAATTTATAACACCTTACAAACCTTAACACATACATCACTGAAAAGATTAAGAGACCCCTGCAAAATTAGCAATTTCTCTGGATTTACTTCTCATAGGTATGTGTTTGAGTAAACATTTTTGTTTTATTCTAAACTACTGACAACATTACTCCCAGATTCCCCCCCCCAAAAAATTGTCATTGAGATTATGTATTTGTAGAAAATAACAACTGGTCAATATAACAGTTGCATTGTTTTCAAACCTCAAATAATGCAAAGAAAACAAATTCATATTCATGTTGCAACAAAATGATAATGTTTTAACCTAGGAAGAGTCCAGGTTTAAAAACCCAGGTTTTTAATCACAGCTTCAATGCATTTTGGCATGCTCTCCACCAGTCTGTCACATTGCTGTTGGGTGACTTAATGCCATTACTGGCACAAAAATTCAAGTAACTCGGCTTTGTTTGATGGCTTGTGACCATCCATTTTCTTGATCAAATTCCAGAGGTTTTCAATGGGTTTCAGGTCTGGAGATTGGGCTGGCCATGACAGGGTCTTGATCTGGTGGTCCTCCATCCAAACATCCATCACCTGGCTGTGTGACATGTAGCATTGTCCTGCTGGGAAAAAAACGCTCAGAGTTGGGGAACATTGTCACAGCAGAAGGAAGCAGGTGTTCTTCCAAAATAACTTTGTAATTGACCCTGATTCATGAATCCTTCACAAAGACAAATCTGCCTGATTCCAGCCTTTGCTGAAGCATCCCCAGATCATAAACAATCCTCCACCAAATTTCACAGTGGGTGAGAGACACTGAGGCTTGTTGGCCTCTCCAGGTATCTGTCTAACCATTAGATGACCAGGTGAAAATTTGACTAATCAGAAAATGACCTTACTCCATTCTCTATGGTCCAATCCTTATGGTCTTTTGCAAACTTCAGCCTGGTACTTCTTTGCTTCGCATTCATTGGATTTTTTCTAGCCTTTTCCTCCTTGCCTTGCACTTCACCCCAGCTGCTGTTTGCCATTCTTTTTGTAGGTCACTTGATGTCATCCTAAGGTTGAGTGATATTCGAGTGTCCCTCGGTCAGTGGACAGTATTTTTCGCCCTCTGCCCGTCTGTAGCTTTGTTGTCCGCAATGTCTGTTGCTTGACCTTGTTCTTATGAATCGCCATCTTTGACATTTTCTGTAAGGAAGCATCCTGACGGTCACTGTATCCCTCTGCCAGAAATCCCAGAATTTAACCCTTCTTTTCCTCACCCAAAGCTTTTCATTTCACCTCCTTTGTCATGCTGAATAATATTTTTTTGTACTACTTGCACAGTTTCTGGCATCCAGATTATCCTGTTGCAAGAGGATAGTGATGACCACAGCAGTGTTTTTTAAATACTTTTCCTCATTAAATTAAATTTGGTTCAGGTAATCACCTAATGAGTACCTCATTACGTAAAGTCAGGTATGTCTGTGTTGGAATTAAACAGACACTGGAATGGAATGCATGCCACACATACAGTGGGGCAAAAAAGTATTTAGTCAGCCACCAATTGTGCAAGTTCTCCCACTTAAAAAGATGAGAGAGGCCTGTAATTTTCATCATAGGTACACGTCAACGATGAGAGACAAAATGAGGGGAAAAATCCAGAGAATCACATTGTAGGATTTTTTGACAGGCTATTCTCAGTGTATTTACATAGTCTAAGCTGTAGGGCGCAATGAAGTATATCATTCTATATACAGTAGTAAACATGTTTTATATCAAACAAGCTCAGGCCACAATCTCTCTTAAACATTGAAACAGTAGCAAAACACAGTTATTACAGTTATTAGAGGCCAACATTGTTCAAAGTTCTTTTTATGCAATATTATATTTCTTTATCTTCTAGCTTGCACGTGTTGGTTTTGTGCTGGTAGGCAAACATGTATATTTTTTAAAGGCAGTAACGCTACGTAGTACCTGTTGATTCACTGATTTGATCTTCAGATATTTTTGTAGGTAGAATTCTAATAACCAAAGATGGCGGGCCTCCGCCATACCAGGTACTATTTGGACAACAGGTGCCAGGGCAGAAACCATCGGGCCCCCGGCCCAATGCAACCCCTGCCTAAGCAGGATTGTAATATAGAATTATATTGCAGAACATCAATTCTGTATGATTTATGTCATGTATTTACAAAAATTTAATTTTTTACATATAATTTCTTGCTACTTCTAAGAGACATAAGTGGCAAAATATACCAGCATGCAGGTCCTTTATATCCCATAGTATGTTATTGCTGCTCATTTGTATGTCAGCTCTTTTAAACTGTTTCCATCCAGAATCGCTCTAGCTCCAAAATATTGCAGTGGTAAGCAACAGTGTTTAAATGCTTGGGTTTTCAATCAACTTCAGATTAATCATGTTGGTGTTTTTTTAAGTGTATAAGCACAATTTAATTTGAATGTTAATTCTGGGTAATTCAATACGATTGGTTGTATGCGTTTACAAAAATGTATTTATAGATCGGAGAGCGAGTGAATGAAAAATCAAGCATGTCAGATAATTAAGCTGTGTAGTAAATGTTGTGGTGGTCTGTGCATTAACATTTGCCACAACCCTTGGGATATTATACTGTTGATTTTGTATGATTTATCTGTTTCTGACTTTAATCTTGCCTATATTTTTTATGTATGAATTTAATTACTTTAGGTGATGATGATGATGATGATTTTTGGTGAATAAATTCAATTTGTTTTGAATTTGCAAAATCAGAGAGAAATCATATGTAAAATCAGCTAATTCAACAGTGTTTATGCCCAAACAAATGCTCTGTCCTTGACATTTTGTATGTCATACTGTTTATTAAAGTAATCATTATGTTTCTATTGCAGAGCTCAGACTAAGGAAACTAGTGGATGAGAGGGAGAGTTTAGCAGACCAGGTAAAAAGGCTGAAGTCGCAGCTCGAGGGAAAACAAAGGAATGGAACGGACGCTTTGTCACCTGAGGATGGACTAGAGAACGGCATGGACACCAACATCCTTGACTTACAGAGTGAGTCACACATTGTGTAAAAAAAACAGATCTAGATTTGTTTATCTTAATCTCCCTAGATATTAAAGTGAACTATAAAATAAGTGTGCGTGTGTAAAGTTTATGATGCAAAATTAATATACATCTTAATATATATTTACAGGAGATGCCAACCGACAAATCAGTGACCTCAAGTTCAAACTGGTCAAATCTGAGCAGGAAGTCACTGCTCTGGAACAGAATGTAAGTGCTATTTTGTTCCTAGATGGAGCAGGATGTACATTCAATTTCCATGGAGACTATCAGTCACATTACTGGTGATTTCAAATCCTTCTTTTGTACATTCTATGTTGACACTTGTGTGACCACTCGCTACAGTAGTTAAGGAAACAAAAGAAAGAGTATCAAGTTCTTCTCTCCTGACTCTTGTATTCATTCCCCCCAACCACCCAGATAATTCGATTGGAGGGTCAAGTGACTCGCTACAAGTCAGCATCTGAGAGTGCAGAAAAAGTAGAGGATGAGCTCAAAGTGGAGAAACGCAAACTTCAAAGAGAGGTAGGGTGCTATGATGTAGGGGTTTGTAAAAACCACCAAAGAATCACAGTCAACACAACCACTGAGTAATTTGGTTTTATCAAATATTCCAGTCCTCTATAATCCGTGCAGTGTTTGTAGCCTTGGTTGCAGTTTGTGTTTTAGTTGCCTCTCCCCTTGAGATTAACTAATCTTTTTCTTTTGACCCTCTAGCTGAGGTCAGCCCTGGACAAAATTGATGAGCTGGAGGCCAGTAACAGCCACCTTACCAAGCGCCTGGAGAAGATGAAGGCTAATCGGAGCGCTCTATTGGCCCAGCAGTGATGTATTTCCTGTTTCTTATGTCAATGACAGGAAAGGAAGCAAGACATCCCACTCCCTAATATTCTTCCGGTTTTGATGTTAGTTGTGAGCTAAGCAGACTAGACCCAGCTGCTACTGGTTGTATATCTATGGGAGAAGCAAGACGTTAAGGAATCATTTTCTCCAATGGTGACCTCTAAAGTGATCCATCAACTTAGATTTTTGTACATCTTAACCTCTCTGTGACTTTTCAACTTTAGTCTATGAGACAATTGAATAACAGACTATTCTAACCAACAAAGGACTTGCTGGAGAATCAGCTTCAAGTTAACATATCCATTTACATTGTAATCACAAATGAATTCACCATGTTGGGTTCTTCCTCATCTGTACAAGAAGAGCAGTCCAGTGATTCACCAAGACAGAGAAACAGGGGCCCTCTGAACACTTGTCGCTGTCCGCCAGTCCTTTACTAAAGAGGAAATATCCTGCACCAATCGACAGCTAAGAGGACCTGTGCTCCTACTACAATATACTAGCTCTTATGTTACACATCTCACCAACCGTGAATGGATCTGTTCTCTGTAACTCCTGGCACTCGCTTTGCGACTTGGGTTTGCTGTCCACTCAAGCCAGCTTAATCCATCCATATAAATCAAAGACTAAATTGTCTGGAATGGACGTGTGTGCTTCATGCAGGAAGATTTTCTTTTTATATATATTTTGATGTGAAAATGCACTCTGCACCCTCCTGTCCCCAAAGCCAAAACTAATGTTAATGTTTCAAGTAATGCCTGTGTATTTTTGTTATGTTTATTTCTTTATAGGTATGTAACAATTATGTTAGAAGGGTGAAAACCTAATTGACAATGTTCTGGAACATTCTGAACATCTCATGTCATCTATGTGGCACGTGATGGAAATGCTAATGGCACTTGGGAGAAATATCACCAGCTTTTAATGTCTGATATATTATGCCCTTCTTGAGCAAATAAAAACAATCATTGGGGAACGGCAACTCAAACAATCAGTTAAATGTACTTTTACTGCAATAAGTTATTTTTGAATGTATTACATCGGCTGTGACAGTAACAGGGTACAGTTCTGTCAGCCGAACAACACAAACACTCACGCAGAAAGAAAAGTCCAATGCATTGAAACAATGAAGGAAGCGTTTCCTTTTCATCCTGCTTCTTAGTGTTAGGCATGTCATTTCTTATGGAGCCTGAACATGAATGCGGGATTCTGACCGGGAAGAAAGGGTATGTTGTTTATAGATCCCCTCCCACCGTCTACTTCAGTCAAATGCGTGTATCACTTTATCAGGCAAACTGGTCAACAGTTACTGCGTTTCTGTTTGTAATGCTTTAAAACGTTTGTTTGGGGTGGCCCATGAAGGTAGCTATTACAAATATTTTGCAATACTGAAAAATGTCTTTGGGAAAGGTAAGGCTGTTCGGCCCTTGCTTTACTTGATATATATATAAATGTTTGGTCTTTAAGATGGCAATGACAAGCACTTGATTAAAGTCATGCAACAACCCTGCTCCTAACATCCAAGTCATTTGTGTAAAATCTCAAATAAATCTGGCAACCAGTGGGGGCAAAACTAATGTGGAAAGTATTTGTGGCATGCCATAAGGAATGCACATTTCCACATCCTTTTCAGCCAAGACGGTTTGACGCGAAAGGCCTTTCCTAAAGTATCTGAATGTTCCCCAGCTTCCAGACCATACCTGCAGTAATTTTAAGGAGAGCACCAAGGGAAACTTCATTATCAGTGGCACCCTCCTCCCCTCATAGTGCCCTAGGTTACACACGGGATAGGAACTCAACTTCTTTTCTTAAGCTCCTCTTTGGCATGGAGATCTTTTGAGCAAAGCATTTTTTTTACATGATTTGAAATGTAGAGTGCATACAGACGCTACACATCTCCAGTTTGTACATACCAGACGTATTGACGTGAACACTTTGTAAAGAGGGGGAATTAGGAGAAATTACGGCTGGAATTTAGATGCGACTGCTGGGTTCAACTGGATTAGTTGAACGTTTTAAAAGATTAACAGACTAGTGGAACTAGCAAATAAACCAACTTAAGAGCTTTCTTGTCCTTGATCAGATTCAACAACAAGTAAAACTCCTAACTTCATGGGTTATCCTCTCCATAGGAATTCAGTGACATTGAAATGCTACAATGACTGGGTTTAAAGTGCAGACTGGCAGCTTTAACTTGTGAACGAACCACTTAGAAATTATAACACATTTTGTACTTCCCCCATTTTAAAGCACTAGAAAGCTTTAAAGCACTTATTTGGATAATTGGCTTCACAGTTGTTTCTTATTAGCCATGTCTTTTCAGGATACTTTCAAAGTTGAAAAACCCTCCAACTAATGAAAACCACTACAGGAGGTAGGTGTATGTGTCAAAAATGACCAAACTGGGATGTATACACTTTTAGAACTTTAGGGGATCCACCACAAGATACAAATCTCTAATAAACCTCATAAACTACAAATGACTTAAAATGTCTCTAGTTCTAGGAAAATGTGTTTTAAACAAGACAAATATTATTCTTTATAAGAGTGAGGGAAAGTGTAGAGTTAAAAAATGTACTGCCCAAAATTGAAAATATATCACCTAATTCGTGTGACATGGTATTGCTACAACTGGAACTGGCTCACTTTTCTTCATTGATCATGTTTCTACTGAAGGCAGCAGCCCGACGTGTTTTGCAGTAAACACATTTCTTTTACACGTTAATTAAATATTTAGTGCACACTTGGCCTTGCATTGCCTGGTGCTGGAGTTATCACATTGTGTTGTAGTGACGCCTTGTGGCAGGTGGAGTGCCTACAAGCTAACTTTGGTTCACACTACGCAGCCTTTTAATTTATCACTTTGATTAAAGGGATTTCTTCACTAAATAAGTGCTGTAATGAGAGGCAAGGATTGACAGGGAACAGTACTGAGTAGAAGTCTTAGGCACTAACTCAAGCAATTATTTTGGTGAGTGCTTTTTTGTAAAATAACGTATATACATTAGGTAGCGGCAGTGTACATTTTAACAAATAAACACTGACTACTCAAATACCTTTGACTGTCATGCGCCAAGTGAGTAGGTGTGAAAAAGTTGTTACTACAAAGAGGCTATCATACATTTTGGAGGAAGTATGCTAACTGTTGGAATAACAAATGTATGTGTTTTTACTTTTAAAGTATGCATTATTTTTAAACCAAGACCTGTCTTCATTCACAGTTGGAAGTTAAGTATTCAGTATTCCCATTCAAGTGATATTTTCCAATGTGATACCTCAGCGAATTTACCTTAGCATAACAATGGCAATACCTGGAAGTAAAAAGAAACAATGATAGTGCCATCGATGAGAACTTGGGCATGACTGCAGCCTTTAGATTTCCTGTAATCCACAATGAGGGACAGGTTTTTATCAAACAGACAATGCCACAAGGCACCTGACCTCCTCCCTGTAAGCTGACTCGTCAATGTCACTGATTAGGCAATCCACTTTGGTGTCGTCTGCTAAATTGACAATGGTGTTGGAACTGTGTACAGGAACGCAGTCGAAGGTGAAGAGGCAGTACTGGAGCGGGCTCAGCATGCAGCCTTGTGGAACACCAGTGTTCAGGATCAGAGTGGAGGAGGTGAAGTTGTCTAATCTGACAGATTTAGGAAATCCAAAGTTCAGTTGCAGAGAGGGGCAGAACCCCAGGTCATGGAGTTTGTTAACCAGTCAAGAGGGGATGACAGTGTTAAATGCTTAGCTAAAGTATATGAATAGCATTCTCACATAGGTTTAGGTTTTGTCCAGGAGGGTCAGGGCAGAATGTAAAGCTGTGGAGATGGCGTTCTCTGTAGACATATTTGATCGGTAGGCAAACAGGTAGGGATCCAGGGTTGGGGTCGGCAGGACTTGAGGTGGGCCAGGAGTTGTCATTCAAGCACTTCATGATCATGGGGGTGAGTGCGACAGGTCGGAAGTCATTCAGGCAAGACGCAGACAACTGCTTTGGCACCGGCACAATGGTTGCGGCCTTGAAGCACGCGGGGACCACCGCCTGGTCTAGTGACAGGTTGAAAATGTTAGTAAAGACATTGGCCAGCTGCCCAGCACATGTTCTGAGCACACAGCATTTGCGATGGATTGTCATGGGGGGATGTTGTCTGGGGGGCACACAATTTTATTGGCTGAATCTTTGTTGTCCCTGTCAAAGCAGGCCTAGAACCTGTTTAACTAAAGTCAAACAAGTCATTGTATTGGATGGGAATCAAACCCAGGTCAACTGCATGGAAGGCAGTTATGCTCAACACTATACCACCAATGCCACCAAATGCTGGGAGTCTAAAGCAGTGTGAGGGACATGAAGCTGGCTGTCCATGAAAGAAAACCTTCAACCATGACAGTTGATGCAGTACTGTAAAGAAAAGTGGGCAGAAATTCCTCACAGTAAGAGACTGACAGTTACAAGGAATTGCATGGCTACATTAAGTTACTTCAGCTGAAGGGGGCAAAACCAGCCATTGAAGCTAAATTCGTGTATTTATTTTTTACACACTATAATCATTCAGTGGCAACTGTTAAATAAATTGAAGTTAAGATTACATAACTATCCAAATATGCCAGGGGAGTACTTTATCACATAGCTAGTGAAAAGACTCCGCACCTGCTCTGTACAACTAAACATCAGGTTTCACAAGGACTTCAAATAGTTTCTGCGGTTGTCATTCTCCAATTTCCACAGAAATGTACTCTTGACGAGTTTTTGTAACGGCTATTTACGTCTCTTCCGCAGCAGTTGCACTTCGCTGTTTCAAAATCACTCTCAACAACTTAATTAAAAAAATTATTTAGACAATGCTCAGTTTAACTTTAGTCTGTGCTGTGTTCTTGTACTTGTGTGCATTCAGTACAATAAAAACTTAGAGGAACGTAACGGAAACGGACGGACACACCCACCGATCGCAATTAACATTGTACAATAAAAACGTTTTTCGGAATCGTTCATTCAGTACGTCTACAATCTAACAAATATTAATGCGAACTGAATTATCCACCAATGCACTTCCGGATCGCATTTTTTAATTATGTTGTGATATTTTCTTCATTTATTGAACTGGACTCTTATTTTGAATTATAAAAAAACGTGACCTAGAATTGCTAGTTGTTGTATGCATAACACAGCTGGAACAATAATAATGGCAGAAGCTGTGAATGAAAAGCCTGTGCGGATTGAAGGTGGGGAACTTACCGACACGGAAGTAGAGAATAACAAAAATAACACGGTAATAACTCTGTCTTTAATAGATTCAGTCTGTGTGTAAAAATGTTATCCTAGCAAACGAAATCGTGGCCTTTTATTCGCGTAAAAGCCTGAATGGATGGGTACCGAGTCATCACGTCTAGTGTTCATCGTACAGTGCGGATGCAGCGGTCGAACATCAGGCCGAAAGACGATACGTTGCTACCATGCGCTGCTGTTGGCTGAACAGCTATAATCAGGCCGAACGAAGATGAGCATTTGGAAGATTCAAAAACCAAGACACCTAATTTAATAGGTCCTTCGTAAACCATAGCTACACTTTACATTATTGTCACACCAGCAGCATCCAAAGGATGACACACGTAATCATGAGACATGGACGTTTCTTTATATGTCTCATTGTCGACAAAGTACTATTCTGTTCCTATTTTACCATTGATATTTTGCATAATGAATGCCTCTCATCACATGCTTTCTAATGTTTGTCCAGATGGTGGAGCAAGGTTCCACTCTTCTGCGCAGACTGGAGATCAGTGTGGCGGAGGCAGAAAAAAGAACTGGGAAAAACACAGTGAACATGCAAGAGACATTCACAGTGTACCTCATTGAAACTCGGTGAGAGATTGGACCTTTTAGAAATTCCTTGGTTTTCCTGAAATCTTGGTTGGGTAATTCCAGATTTTATGCTTATATTCCTTCGTCCTTAGGACAATGATCTAACCTGTATTTTAGGAAAACCAAGGACGTTTTTGAAAGTTCTATAATTTTCGGAATCATACCTCTGGAGTATCTGATATGAATTAAATGTTTTTGTTTTTTCAGACCCATAGATGCTATGGCAGAAGGCCACAACCAAGCCCCAGACTCTCTCTGGAGGAGATACAGCGAATTTGAGCTTCTTCGTAACTATTTGTTGGTAACCTATCCATTTATCGTCGTGCCACCATTACCAGAAAAGAGGGTAAGTCCAGTTCGTACCTGATGGCCACATCTATACCTAGTCCACAACCATCACAATTTGCAGTGTCTGGGCTTAAATAACCCAAATTCAGTAAATTAGAATATTATATATTAGGCATTAATGCTCAATACAGTGTTGTATATGGCAAATATAGAACAGCTAAAGGCTTCACTTAACTATGATGCATGAATCCATATACCATAAACACAAGCTGCTTTATTTACACCATAAACTGGTTACCAATGCAATTTGAGCAAAAAAATATTTATAGTTTTGTATAGCCCTGGTATGCTATTTTATATGCCACTGCTTTAAGACGGTGAGCATTCAGCGTTTGAAACAAGTGGCATGAATCTAGAATGACGATTAGCCGAATGCCCTGGTGTATGACCCTGTAAACCCTGGGGAAGACCTAGCATCACTTTTTACTGTTTGGGATTATGGCAACGTGAGACAAACGTTTGTTAAATAACATTTGTCTGTTTTCTACAGGCCGAGTTTGTTTGGCACAAGTTGTCGGCTGACAACATGGACCCAGACTTCGTGGAGAGACGCAGGGTCGGCTTGGAGAACTTCCTCCTTCGCGTGGCTTCACATTTGGTTCTTTCCAATGACATGATCCTATACCACTTTCTGACCGAGGTATGACAGTGTATCAGCTCCCTCGCTTTTGTGTATATTTCAGATTTAAAAAATGTACACTACTCTTCTGCTTTCTAATATTCAGGAACATGGATGGAAGGAAGTGGTGTATGAGACAGGCTTTCAAGCCAAGGTAGCGTAGTGGTAGTTACTACCACTTTTTACATCATTTCAATCCGAGTGGTACAATTTGGTTGTTTCATTTCTAATTGCATTCTAATCCAATTTTATTTGCATTTCCCCCCCCAGGCAGACTCCAGGATTAAAGCACTTAGTGCAACATTCAGGGTGAAGAACCCTGACAAGTAAGTCACACTTTCCCTTATACACGAGATCCGAGAGGCCTTGTGGTACACACGTATCACATACATTTTACTTACCTGCATCATAATTTACATTGTACAGTTTTGTACAGTTGAAGTTTTGCGGCTATTTTCCCTCCTCTTTCCAGGCGGTTCACAGAGATGAGACACTACAGTGATGAGCTTCAGTCAATCACCTCCCAGCTACTCAGAGTCAGAGCAGTAAGTCACAGGTCAATCGTTATTGTTATGTAACCCTCTTCATTTTTAATGGCCGTGCAATTTGAAAATAATTAGGCTAGGCGTTTAGCTTATTTTCACTGATACACATTGAAAAACATGGGTATATGATCTTAAAATATTTCTCACCTATTATTGTCCTTTTAACACGTCGCTGGTCTTTCTCCAGAGAGTGGCAGACAGGCTGTACGGTGTGTACAAAGTCCATGGGAATTATGGAAGAGTGTTCAGGTGAGAAAATAAATCTAGATGATGTATTGTAACATTCAAGTTGTGATTCATTGTTTGAGGGGGCTATTTGAATGGATTGATCCGACTGTTTCCCAGTGAGTGGAGCGCCATTGAGAAAGAGATGGGAGATGGACTGCAGAGTGCCGGACATCACATGGACGCGTAAGTACGAGTAAGAGTCTCAGATGAAAACAGGAATTATATTATTGTGATTGTGATGAGCGCTACCGTGTTTTCAACAGATGTAGCGCTTGGTATCAGGCCTAACCGTTAGATTTTTCATCAGACCAGATTATCTTTGTTCCAATGCTCACAGTCCTTTAAGTGCTGTTTGGCAAAATTCTGGGGCCTCATGTAGCAATCGTGCGTACACGCAAATATGTACCTAAACCATGCATATGCTGGTTTTGACACAAAAGTTGGCATTTTCAATAGTGAACTTGACAGGAATGTTCGTATCTCTTTGCATATTTCAGCCCCTGCGTATGCACAGTCTAGCGGTTGAATTGAAGAAATAGCATACTATGTTGGAAAAGCTGGTTGAGAAATGTAAACTGAAAAACATGCGAAACATTTTTTCAATTAAAATATGAATAGCCTACAGGAATGCACAAACTGTTTCCTGCAGCATGGTAGGCTTATAGGCTGTGGATGTAGCGAGCATCAAACACTACAGCCTGTAGATGATCCAAAAACAATTAGAACCAATAGGAGCTGCAAAATTTGGAGTGCCATGGCAACAGATCAGAATAATTATTTACCTGAGTTGTATTTTTGGTTACTCCATAAATTGACATGTGACTAAAAAGTTTTTACCTCAAAAACAGGTGTTGTGTGTACATTGATGGCAAACCTGTGCTTAGCTGGGTATGTACATTGCAAACAGCGAGTTTTGAATATTCCTACAGGTATGCTGCCTCAGTAGATGACATCTTAGAGGAAGAGGAGCACTATGCAGACCAACTGAAGGAATACCTTTTCTATGCTGAAGCCTTAAGGTTGGTCTTGTTGCACTTTATCCCTAATCAATCAATGACTCAACCAACCATCCAACCAATGATACACACAACTAACCAATCAACCAGTGAATCAACCAACCATCCAATTACTCAACTCACTAGTCGATTAATCGCTCATGTTTTTAAAAGATCTCTTCGTCATATAGAGACATCCAATATGGTTTACTGAGTCTAAATGGACCAGATGAATCTGATGAGCCAGGAAGTAAAGCTGTAAGGTGTTCAGACATTGACACTGAGCCACGTTTAAGCCGCTGCTCTTTTCCCGCAGGGCGGTGTGCAGGAAACACGAGTTGATCCAGTACGAGCTGGAGACGGCCTCTTCGGACCTCATTTCTAAGAAGCAGCAGCGGGAAGAGCTGGCCACCGGGGTATTCAGTCACAATACAAGTTTATGGCCTCGGGCCAAGGACATTGCCTGTAGAGTCTACTGTTCACCCTAGAGGGCTAGAATTAAGGTGAACATCGGCTGGGTAGCCTAGTATTCAAGAGCGTTGGGCAGGTAGAAAAATGTTGCTGGTTCTAATATCTAAACCAACAAGGTGAAATCCCCTGACGTTCCGTCCCTAAGCAAGACAGTTAATACTAACTGCTCCCAGGTTGTTTCAGGAAATACGTTTTTTGGCATACGTACTTGGTGAAGTAGGAAAACAATTAGGGTTCGGAGAGTTCTTGTCTTTCCAGGGTTGGTACCTGTCAGGACTGAGGAGGAGTCAAAGTATCTTTATTCATTTAATGATAGCGACTGAACTATGCTCACTATGGCGAGACAATAACACACAAAGACCAGGGGAGCAGAGGAAAAATGTGTACTTGGGGAAATGAATGTGGAGGATAATCTGGTGCGCTAAACAAGACAACCGTGAGATGAGTTGATGAGATGGGCGGTGGTGTCAGAAGGCCGGTGACATCGAGCGCCGGAGCCCGCCCCCTGCAGGGGGAGGAAGGGCTTCAGAGGGCGCAGTTGTCACAGTACCAAGAGCATTTGCAAGGCCCTTTTAGTGCAGGGGTGTCAAACCCGTTCTACGGAGGGCCAAGTGTCTGCAGGTTTTTGTTTTTTCCTATAAATTGGTTCCCAGTTCAGACCTAAACAACCAGGTGAGAGTAGAAACTAACCAATGAGTGACCTAATTAATCAAGTCAAGTACAAGGTGAGAGCAAAAACCTGCAGCCACTTGACCCTCCATGGAACCGGTTTGACACCCTTGTTTTAGTGTGTTCGCAAACCCTTTTAAGAACACACCATTCTATTGCATGCTGTACATATTGACAAGAAACACACTGAAATTCCCTTGTATTTTGAGAATTGGCCCTAACCTTGACCACCAGGCCAGCGAATGAATCCTCTCTCCCCTTGCCCTCAGATCGTACGGACGTTCTCCTTCAAAGGGATGACCAACAAGCTGTTCGGTCAGGAGACCCCGGAGCAGAGAGAGGCCAGGCTCGGTCTGCTCGAGGAGCAGATAGTCGAGGGCGAGGAGACCGTCAAAGAGAAAACGTCTGAGTGCCAGTAAGCCCTCTGCTGGTTACCGTGCCACCCACGGTAAAATAAATCAGTAAAAGCACGTAACACTTGAGATCCTAGATTAACCTTAATCTAGGAACACTTGTGTGGAAAAGTACTGTCAGTGAGGTTTCATCGTTTAGTGTTATAAATGACTGTCACACCGTTAGAATGAGGGAGTGGTTTGTGTATGTGCTGTATCTGTACTGAGCACTTGACCTAAGGTGTGTCTGTTCAGGGAGTATGTAAAGGATACATGGGTGGACATACAGCGCTTCAAGGAGCAGAAGGACCGGGATCTAAGGGAGGCTCTGGTCAGCTACGCGGTCATGCAGATCAGCATGTGTAAAAAGGTCAGTTGCAGTCCGGTGGAGGTCTGGAAGTGCACATCACGCTTCTAATTCGTTAGGCAAAAAACTAGAGCTACCAGAGCCCAGTTATGATTGGATTTCAGCAGTCTGATTGAATGTGTTGCGCAACTAACAAAATCCCATCAAATAGCTTTTGAAAAACCGGAACCCAGACTGATCTATTAATACATTGTTTAGTTTTTCCACTGTCAGTCATAGTAATTACGAAACAAAGAAGAGAATTGAGTGAAAGAGTGTAACTACCTGGATGTTTTCTAGCTTGATGTTTTTCTGCAGAATGCCCTAATGAACATGACCCAGCTTGTTATATTTTTAAAGGTATGCATTTTTATTCATTAATAAAACCTAGTTTGATTGCTGGGTTTCATATTTTCATTCTGGTCTGTGAAGGGTATTCAAGTGTGGACCAATGCTAAGGAATGTTTCCAAAAGATGTGAGTTGGGCCGGGCCAAGGATCAGCAACAAGGTCTTCGGTATGAGAGCGCAACGCCTTCCCTTCTGGTCCTCAGACAAGAACAGGACCACGTTTTTTCATAGCAACTTTCCCCCCTTGAGGCAAATGGAGGCTGGCATACATTTATTGGGCTACAGCTTAATAGTCAGTCCAATAATTGCCTATTTTCAAGTCTCCATTTTCCTTAGTAAGGAGGAAAGGCAATGAAGACATTCTGTAAATTTCTGTATCAGCAGGATGAAAGTTGCATGGTGAGAGTCTGGTTAACTTAGTTCACCTGTATGGGATCTGAACTGGAAATGAAACCAAATTATTTGTCAAAGGATTTGCCTTTTTATTCAACCCGCAGTAGTTAAAGCACATTGTCCCAAAAAATTATTTAGGAATATTATACTCTTGTCTGTAAACATTATCTGCAGTGAACACTAACCTAATGTTTGTTGGTTTAGGACAAATATTAAAGGAGCAATGTGGAGAACTTATTCTAAGTTCTGTAAAAGCTTGGTGAACAAGCTGCAGTTGTTTGTTGGTGTGCTTAAGGAAATAACGGTGCCCCCTATTGGACAAGAGTGTTCGGGTGCACCTTTATTTGACAGCACAAGCACGCTTTGGCTTCTGCCGTCCAATAGAAAATCTGCATTTTAGAATGCGCTTTTATACTTACCTGAAATTTTTTCTTGGGAAAATATTTTTAGCAAAACAATATCATTCCAATTTTTGATATGCAGAAATTCTACATATTGCTCCTTTAATTTACTTATGTAAAATTATTTCGAAAAGATAAAGTAATGTTTACATTGTATAAGACAAGTCATTAACTTATTTCGTCATACTTAATTTATAAGAATTAATATTTAGAAGTTAACTTTGGTTTGTTCAGCTGGAATTAAGGTTTTAAATAAAACAATATATTGTCTTCTACTTGTCTCCCACTATGTGTACACTTACAACAGGTTGAACAGGTTTTACAAAACCAGGGCTCAATTGATTGTAAAAAAGCATCGTACTAAATGACTAATTAACAATTGGGAAGGGATTGTGGAATGCCTTCAGAGTGGCTGCTGCCCTTTCAATGTTATGTATGGTCAAATACGTCTACCAAATGAGAGCAAACACACGCATTGAAGTCTGTTCTGGAACATTGCAGGGATATATTGTACAAATTGGTCTCTCACATAGCTAATGCTCAAGAGAACTAAATGCTTCCAGCCACATGACTAGCCGCCTTCGCAGCTAGTCCCACAACAGACTATTTCCTTAGATCTATAATCTGAGAGCAAGTTGAGAGCATGCTGACAGATGTGCTCATTTTATTCCAAGTGTTTACCTTTTCATGCATCTGAGCACTCCCCCTAAGTGGGATTAAATGCCAGGAAATTGACTGAATGCGCTCTTGTTTTATTTGTTCTATTTCTATAAATGTATACACTGCTTTTCCATTATTCCCCTCTAAACAAGGAATGATTTATACATGGTAATGCACAAAAACCCAAACCAGGCCTCAATTCCAAATTAATTATCAGGAAAAACCGAAATCAACACTTGTAATGATGCACTTTATCATCTCTGCGAGTTATACCTGAATAAAATATCCAACACTGACATTATCTTTCTAGTTAGTTTCAGTTACTCAAAGAGAAGAGAAGAAATGTCACTTTACCACAGAAAGAATGTTGTATACATCTGTATCCATTTAATCTTTATATAGTTATTCAATATTTTAGTATGTCATATATAAGGATTTAGAACACAGGACAAGACAATCTTTTTAAATAAATATTTGAAATATATAAGATTTTTTCAGGGGCACTGATGTAAAACGATGAATATGAATATAATATTTTTTCCAAAGAAAGAAAATCTGAAAACAAATGTATAATAAATGCATCTAGGTCATAATGTCACCCTGCATTTGACACAGACAGTACAGTATATGTAGTTTCAGTATACATTTCTGAGTATCTTTTAGCTCCACCATACAGTATATGTGGAAAGGACTTTGAGGTAAATTTACTAGTTCATAGAATAGCTATTCCCAGAGCTATAACTATACAGTAGCCATCCTCATTAACATTTAGTACATAGACAAACAAGAATGAACTGGAAAAACATTCAGTAATGACTTACATCATGAAGCATCGAATTGGCCACAATGTTACACATTAGCTAGAAGTTGAAGAAAATCTAATAAGAACATCTTCTGCTGACAATCAAAGCTACTGTATATAGTGGACTTATTAAAAATGGCAACTGACAATAAGGTAAACATAGGGTGGGCAAATTCTGGTGGCTTTCCCAAAAATTCATCCCAACATCAGAAAGGAACAAGCGGGAAATCCGAAATCATCAGCCAGGACAAAATTCTTCACCTCGGGAGAAGTTACGGAATGATTCCAATCCTGATCGGAATTCCCATCCAAAGCGGTTTATAGTTTGACACAGAAGGGGCGTGTCATTCTACAGCGCATACATGGAGACGACCGCGGATGACGCTGGATTGTATGGCATGTCTCCATGTGGTCACATGACTACGTCACAGAAAGCATCTGCACACGGATCACTCGGCAGCCGGACAGCATTGGCACTACAGACACAGACAGTTACAGACTTTTGGCACAGACCGTTGGCACTGACAAGACAACTGACATCCACCGGGCATACAGAATACTTTCTGCCATCACCCCACGGACTGTAATGTTAACGGTGCCAAGACAGAAGTAAATTGGCTCTTATGATATGGTTACCACAGATCTTCCCTGCAAGAATGTACAGTAGTACTTTTATACCACACTCGAAAGCATCGACCGATGAGACCAAATCACAGTGTAAAAGCCTTATGGCACCTGCTCATGACATCGCAAATGCAGATCAGTAGGTGATAGAAGAGCTTTTTCTCACAAAATAATACTATATCTTTACTTTTAAGAAATGCAGAAAAAGCCTTTGACCAATAAATTGCTGTGTGCCCTTCTCAGGTTTGGTCTGTACCAGGTCCCATGGCTCTTGGAGGGACCTTGGTCACGGAACAGACTATTATATAGGTGCTGGAGGGGTCTACTCAGCTTAACGCAGGGGTGTTTTACCGGTTCCACAGTGTCGAGTGTCTGCAGGTTTTAGTTTTTTCCAGTAAATTGGTTCCCAGTTCAGACCTAAACAAGCAGGTGAGTGTAGAAACTAACCAGTGACCTATTTAATTAATCAAGTACAAGGTGAGAGTGAAAACCTGCAGACACTGCCCTCCTTGGAACCGTTTTGACACCTGGGAGTTTAAGACTTTGGTAGAAGACTGATGTATCCTCACTGTTAAAATTGAGAAACTATGATCTTGTTGCCACAGTTTTAGTGCTAGAAACAATTCTTCAGGACACTAACATCCAATACTAATTCTGTGCCCATAACCCATGGTCTATTCTTTATGCATTACGTTGTCTACATTATAGCAGGTTATTATTACTTTGGAGTCCATTCAAAACATAAAAATGCATTGCATAACGAATACACACACAGCTAAAGCCTCCATTTTGTTGTGGTATTGTCATTTCCAGGGATGGAGTCAATTCAGTTGAGGTCAATTCAGAAAGTTAAACATTTCCAAATGTTCCTGACTAAAAACCTTGAGGATTAGAATTTCAAGGCAGTTCCAGAATTGACTAGAAGCAGCCATGGTAGTTTCAGTCATTAAACTAAAAGAGCCTGTTTATCCCATTATCAACAAGGCAATACTACTTTCCACTGCCATCTACTTTCCATCTACAGCTCTTAGATTTCCACCACAGAGAAACAATTTTCAACTTACACAGCAAAAGAACAGCAAACTCAGTGTGTAGATTGTCAATATACACAAATGATTAAACCCCAAGAATACATAACATACACATTATATAAATATTAATAAATATGTCATTAATCTCATCATCATGTTGAATAACAGACTTTAAACTTTTAAGAGCTCTAATATTTTCTTCAGGATTATATGTTATAAATTCATAATAATCATAGAATATTATAGTCTATGTAGTAAAAGTAATTCTCTAGTTAACAGTATGGCCTTCAGTAGCTTATTTGTAAACAGTTCTTGGGAGTTGACATGGGTGACCCATAGGCTGGCAGCTAATAGGGTCATGAAAAGCAGCGATATATTTGAAAAAACTCTGACCCCAAACTATAGCCACAGGCTAATGTTAGCATTTCACAAAGTGAGAGTGCAATTAGCCAACCAAAGGAAAGTTGTAAAGCTTACAATTATTAACCCTTAAATAAAATATAATTAAATCCACCAAGCAACACACCATTCCCACTGGTTCCAGTGTTGTATGCCAATATGTTCTGCCTTTGATTTAAGTACTTTGGTATGAGTTGGGTCGCATGTCGGTGGTGAGGGCGTGCACTTTGGATGAATGGATTGATTTCATATTGGAGCGGTTTCAAGTAAATAAAATAAAAATAAAGTAGAAAGAGGAGGTGCTGTGGTATGGTGTTGAGGGTTGGCAAGAGATAAACCATCGGCCTTGTTTGAACACTAACAATGCACTTCTCCTTTCAGGTAAATAACTGAACATGACCCGATGATTCTTCTGCATTGATTTCACCAAGCATGTCAAATCAGATCAGGGCCCACAAAGTGTCTCAGAGTAAGGATGTTGGAGCTATGAACCGGTTCTAACCTTCCATGAAGCAAAATCATTTCTGAAATCGTTTCAACCAGAAACACTTTTCATTGTCTAGTGTCTCCTCATCAATATAAAAAATGTCTGGAGCTCAGCAGTCCCACTTGGAAAGGCTTTGTGGATAGCCGCCTGTTAAGTTCAAGGGTGGGAGAAAAGTAGGATTCTTTTCAGTGTTTGAACAGGCTTGGAAATCTCTTAAACACCCTCTGAACACCGCAAATGAAAAAGACAAGATCTAAAAATCCATAAAGAATACCTTCCAAAGATACAGAAGAGGAGTCGACACAGAAGCTAGCCTGCCAGAGTCATAATAACTAGGGACAGGAGTTTTACCCAGCCGGACCATGTGACCTAACCTAAAGGGTCAAACTCCGGGCCCTAGTTACAGCCTACGTCTGTAGTTTGGAGCCCTATAACTAGGGCCAGGGTATTTTCCTGCTGAGGTCACAACAAGGGAAGTCAAGGGAAAAACTCCTGGTCCTAGTTGGAACATTAGGTTTCTAAAATGTTACGGAATTTTGCCAGAACGTTCCAGGGCCATTTCTCAGACGTGGGACTCGTCCAGGTCCAGGTCGACGGGGGAGAGGGGGAGAGGGGACCGGCGGCTGGGCGGGGCAGGGGAGTGGCGCGGGGAGAGCAGGGGGGCGAGTAAGGGGGTGAGCAGGGGGTTCTCTGTGCCCCCATTGTCCTCAGAAATGTGAAGGAGGGTGTCCGCATTTCTACCCAGCAGGGCGGTCGTGTCCTCGTCCTCTGGGCTCTCCGGGGTCGACCGGGATGATGTGCCTGGCTGGGAGATGGGGGCGCGGGGCTGGATCCCCAGGATGGGCAGAGGGGGAGGGAGGGGAGAGCAGGTGCGAGAGATAGGGAGAGGAGGAGGGGGGAGAGGAGAGCAGGAGCGAGAGGGCGGGGTGGGGGTGGAGGCCCGGGAGATGGAAGCTCGAGGGGAGAGACTACTGCGTAGGCTCCACTGTTCTCTCTTCTCCTTGCTCTCCGTTGAGATTGATAACTAGAACCAGGAGATAATAAGAACAGTGACATATCTAAGACCAACTGTTATTAGCTCCTTCTAAGAGGAGGCCCTCCCTTGGATTTCACCTGAGAAATTAGCATTTTGTGCATATGTAACATTTCTGTTTTTTTTACCTTCCATGCTGCGTTTATATTTTTGCTGCGTTTATATTTTTGTTTCGTTGCTTCCATATGATACCGTATTGCTGATGAATAACGCTCGTCTGGGTGTATTCTGATTCCTTGGCACAGTCATCATAACACAAACTACAAAATCGTGTTAGGATGAACTGTCAGTGATCCTTACTAATCTAATCATACCTGTTTCCTGGCAGGGCTGTGGAGGTCAGCTTTGACTGTGGCTGAAAAAGAGGCCCCAGTGGCAGGAGGGGGCGTGGGTGGAGGGGCCGGGCTGGCCTTCCTGACTTCTGGCTGGGCATCGGCGCCAGCGGGGATGGGGGGCTTCGCCTGGGCCTCCTGCTGGGTCTCGGTAAATGTGACCACTCTTTTCTGGTCCCCCCCATGGGTGGCTACAGGGACATCATCATAGTTCATCACCCAAGTCACTTGGTGACAAGCTAACTCATTACCAAATCACTGCTCGGGGGGGGTGGAGGATGGGAGGGGCGTGGGAGTGAACGGGCGGACACAAGACAGACATGCAGAGCACTTTGTGAGGATTCAGGGTGGGGGGGGGGGGGGGGTAGCACGTTGCAAGACGAGGGGGGGGGTAAATGTCACGTCTCACCTTCGCAGTCCAATAACGTGTCTTTATTGGAATCAAAACAAAGGCATAAACAGAACACAGAATGAACAAAATCAGTTACCAGGGTCGGAGATGACAGGGGCCAAAGACACACTGGGACAACGGTTGTGAAAGAGGAAGATGGGTACATGTCATTTTGGGTTCAGCACACACGCACGCACAACATTTTCACAAGCCAACACTGAATATTAATTGTTAATACCAGGGGAGCGTTACAGGGGCTTTGGTTAAAATCAAAAGGGTCCCATTTTGAGGAAATGTCTGCTAGATCCGCCGTGTAAGGTTTGCTTTACCAAATCTCTCCCGGACGTGCGCACACACACACACACACACACACACACACACACACGCAAGACACACACACACACACACACACACACGCAAGACACACACACACACACACAAGTTACCCAGAAGTTTGTTCTTGGGTTGGATGCTCCGGCGGGTGGTGGACAGTCGGGCTCCAGAGCGTCCCGGCCCTCGCGGCTCGTTCTTCGGTATAGATAGCAGGGGGCGCCGCAACTGCATTAAAATATTCATCAGCCAATCAAACACTCCACGAAAAATTGACTGCTTAAATGCTCACGGATATTGCCTCGTCATTTTCCGCAAAAGGGTCAGCATTTCTTTCCACCTGACCTCTTGAAAAAGCCACCCTTGGGGATAATGATCAAGGGTTTGGGTGAGTTTAAGTGAGTCGATTCAATAAGTACTCTGAAACTCCAGAGTTTGGGGAATGACGCTTGCTTTTCTTTGTGCCATTTGACTGTGCAAAGTTGCACCTTCAGGAACTCTCACCTGTCTCAGTCCTCTATTGCGTCCCAATGGAGGTTGGAGCAGCAGGTTCTGCTGACCTGGTTCACTCTGTACACTGGCCACCCTAAACAAACCAACCAGACGGACAAAGAGACAGACATACAGACACAGTGAGACCGACACACCAGACAGAGAGAGACAGACTGATGCAACCATCCAACCAACCAGGCAGACAGAGACAGACCCATCAGTTCAACACTGAGGTACGCTTTCTCCTATTGAACTCTTCCAATCACACTTTCAGTGAGCCAGACAGGAGAGTGAAGAGGAGGCGTGTCTGTCTACTGCTCCTCCCACCGGTCCCACCTCTCCCCACTTAGATAATCACTCTACGGCAGGCCACAATGACACCGACACACGCACTGATTACAGGAAACCCATTCCCAGAGGAAAATGACACCAAAACACAAAGAGGATTTTGGGGTCTGGAGCGGGAATTGTTGTTATGTAGATGGCTCGTACAATAATGCAAGTCAACAGACATGGGAATGTCTGAACTTGGTTTTGTGATAACACATCTGTTGTTTAAAAATCGCCAAATTGATTGACTGCCACTCCGGAGCCCCGTTCCTCACAGATTGGTGTCCTGGCGAGGACGTCCAATTTGAACACGTAAAAGCCTGAAACACTATGGAGACCATGATGTCGCTGATGGACTGAGGCTGATTGTGATGGGCCACAGGAACATAGCAAAGGCCCCACGCGCTCCCCAGCTCCCTCACGCTTCCCAGGGATCTGAAGGCTCCCAAAGGCTACGGCGGATGGGTGGTTCGGTGTGGTATAACGGGTGGGGACAACGACTCAGCACCAGACCCATACACAGACGGTGGGCGCTAGATCAACGGCGGCTTTGACTGGATGTGGTAATGGGTGTGAGAAACGAAGCGGGTGGAGGAGGCCGTCCGATTGGCCGAGGCCCCCGAAAAAACTGCACACAGAGAAACGTCACACACGGAGGGGGAGGGTGGGCGGGACTGTAACATGACACTGTACCTAGACAGGTTACCCTCTTCCAATCCTTGGGACTCATCTAGCACATTGGGTTCACTGTAGAGGGGGGCAGGAGGGAGAAGGGCTTTAGGGTGAGGCGAGAGCATGCTTCCCCATGTCCAAGGCCCCTCCTTGGGCTTTAGAGGATATGAGTCCACTATAGTACACAAGCTGTCACTGGAAAAGCTTGTCAAGAACCATCCGTTCCTCTAGGGCCCCGCATGAAGACTTTCAGAATGCGTCCTTCCTTACACAATTAACCGACATTTTGGTAGGAAGGGTGCGTTTTCAAAGCATTCAAACAGGGCCCGAAACGCCTCGGCCGTAGCAGCAGGACGTAGCCGCAGGACGTAGCAGCCACTCATTTAGCCCACTGTTCCCAAGCTGTCGAGAAAATGCAACACGAGTAAACAGAAAAGAACAGCTTTATTCGACAGAAATAGTAGGACTGGGATTGTAGTTTTCCACGAGACGGTGTGCCTGATGTACTGAGTGTGCAGTGTTAATGTATCAGTGCACAATCCAGTATCATGGAGTTTGTGTTGTGGAACCGCCGGCGCGGCTGATAAAGCGGCCGATATTTCTTTCATTGGGAGTTTTTGCCTCTGGTCAACTTTTTTTAAGGATTAAGGATGTAAGCATTGAAAGCATAAATATTCACCCCCTTTTTTGTACATTTTTAATAGTGACACCTTTAGCAGCAGTTACAGCTATGAGTTATGAGTCTCTATCAGCTTTGCACATCTGCTGACAACTATTTTTACCCGTTTATCTTGGCAAAATTGTTCAAGCTAAGTCAAGTCGGATGGGGACCTTGGGCCAACAGCAATTTGCAACTCTTTCCACGTCCTGGCTTTGACTGGCCCACTCCAGGAGACTGGCTGTAGGTTTAGGGTCCTTGTCCTGCTAGAGTCCCATGTCTGAGAATGTGTGGTGTTAGGCTTGCGCCAAACATAGCGCTTAGCATTGAGTTCAAAAAGCTTTCCCGATATTCTGTAATAGTATTGCCTTCTCTGTTCTCATCGGACTATTGATTCTTCTTCCTCTTAATCTCAGAGACTCATACATGCCTTCTGGCAAACTCAAGCTGAGATTTACCACATTGCCGGATTTTATTACAAACTTCCCATGAAGGCCACTTTGTGAAGTACCTGGCCACTTTGTGAAGTACCTGGCC